>WHPZ01579656.1:0-44256 GCA_016617965.1 Macrosiphum rosae | reverse complement strand
AATGATATTGTATCATTGAATTCAAATTTAATAGCATCCATTATACAGTGACCCACTTGTAACCTACTGTACAGCAGAGCGACATCCACTTACCCACCTTTTTTTATTTTAGATTCTGAAAGGAGCGAGGAAGCTAGTGGTTTTACAATGGTGTTTATTTTTTTTCTCCTGTATTCAAAATGTCTACCAGAAGGAGTGCTTAGAAGTCAACATATAGTACCTTATCTTTTAGAAAATAGGAACGAGATGATACTTTAAAGAGGTCATTTTTCGATTTTCTCAATATTTGTTTTAATGCCACAGGAAAAACCACCGACAAACCACAAAAAAACCTCTAAAAATGGGATTTTAATTTCTAACGCGTTGTTTATCAAACATAGAAAAAAAGCGAGTAAGTGGATGTCGCTCTGCTGTACAGCATGTTACAGGATGGGTCATTGTATAATGGATTGTATTAAACTTGAATTCAATGATATAATATCATTGTATAAGAAAAACGATTCTGAGGGGAGACGGTTTTTCAGTCTGGATATTTTATATTGTTATTATTTATTATAATATCATGTAAGTTGAATTAATATCATAATATTTTTATTTTTTCTTCGTTTCTATGGGGATAAAAAAGCGTTAGAAATTAAAATCACATATTTAGCGGTTTTTTGTGGTTTGTCGGTGGTTTTGCCCGTGACATTTAAATAACTATTGATAAAATAACCTCTCTAAAGTACCATCTTGATAAAATTTGCTAAAAGATGAGGTACTATATGTTGAAATCGAAGAACTACTTCTGGTAGAAATTTTGTATACAGGATTTGAAAAAAAAAAATAATAAAAATAAACACCATTGTAAAACTACTATAGCTTCCTAATCTAATATAATATTATAATATTAATTCAACTTACAGGCTATAATAAATAATAACAATATAAAATATCCAGACTGACAAACTGTCTCCGCTCCAAATCATTTTTCTTAAACAATGATATTATATCATTGAATTCAAGTTAAATACAATCCATTATACATTGACCCACTTGTAACCTATTGTACAGCAGAGCGACATTCACTTAACCTCTTTTTTTATTTATTGTTTTTATAATAAATGCTGAAAAATCTTAATAACGAAAATATTGCAATAAGATAGTATACACTATACCATGCTTATTATGTATTACATATATAACTACTACTAACTGTAACAATAATATTAAAATTACAATTCAAATTATCCTACGGCGATATTAATGCCGACGGTCGTATTACAGATTATCTCGCGTAATAATCCACTTACAAACCTTTCTTTGAACATTTCTAGAACACTGATTTTATTTATTTTTTGTATTTTATTTTTCACTTATATATTATAATAAAGTCGACGCCACTCGTCGCTGTATATATATACAAAAATATTTTTATTTATATTGAACTATACCTATAGTAATACGCGTTTGCTGAGTGGTTGTGCCTATATTTCTACAATGATGTATTATGCAATGTATATATTGTGTTCCTCTATAGTATTAACCCAATCACCAACCTTACGCGTCTGTTGCGTAAACAACAGTAGAATAACCTTTTGATTCTTTAAATATTGGTCTCCACTACCTATATTGTATTTATTTCAAAATTTTAAATTTAATAATCGTTTGATACTTATTTTATACAAATAAATGTGTTTTTTTTGTTGCAATATTGTTTTACACTTTGTTATCGAATAGAATAAAAACGTTTTTCACTTGAAAATTCTTATCTATACCAGGTAATAGTCTAGAACTCAAGACAATTATATATAGCGAATGCACAGTTTGTTTTTCTTTTATTATTATTTTTTTAGAATATTTTGATTTTTTTCCAAAGATTTGAAATAAAACAACCAATAACGAATTACGATAAAATGTAGGTATTTTTAAACACACAGAAATGTACAAATGTAAGTAATTATTAATGAATAACGATTATCCATTTATCCACAAAATAAGGTATGTTTCATGTATTTTTATTATCTCATGACGACATTCCATCTATCGTCGAATTCCATATAACGAGCGGCCCCCTTCCGGTAGTACATATACATTCCACTTTACTAAAATAGTTAGTAATTTTTAAACATATAGGTACATTTATTATAATTATAAAAATCATATTATAAGAAAATCAAAATGATAATGATTTGTTATTAAAATATTATAAATGCATTTTTTTAAATTTTGATTTTTTTACAAATTAACATATTTCGTCACGTTCTTATCTACATTTGAAGGTTATTTCTGAATAATTCCAAAGCACTTATTTAATTATATAAATCATAAGAAGATATTAAATTATACAGATAAGATATTTTAATATAATTGAAATTTAAATTCTTCAAAATGTCTAATTATTTAAATTGTGTTGTTTACCCGACGTGGTTTTACAGACGTCCAGAGATATTTTCAATTAATGATCCGATGTGACAGACAAGTGTCAAACACGCCTAACATTCGAATAATTTTAACGTCTGGGTATTTTTACTATTATTTCTCGAATTTAAAAACTAAAAAGTTAAACAAATATAAAACATAAGGTAAATAAATAACTATAAAAATTATTTGCAAATTTCGTTCTAATAAAAGTGTTAAATAAATTACAAAGCGATATTTAGAAAATTAATAGCTTAACCGGTAATAGGTATAAGTACACCTAGAATACAATTATAATCGATTAGTTTGAATGTCCACGTTAAAGTCTATACTTATCTACAAATTACTACAATACAAAGTTGTAAGTTTATGACTTATCGATTTCTGAGCTCAATCCATCTTACCGAGACTTTAAACGTTATTTTAACAAACCCATTTTTAATTTTTGATAATACTTTTTTGTTACAAAAGTTATTAGACTACCAAATCTGTCAATTTTTCTAAGTACATTAATTTTATTTATGAGTTTATTTCACAATATAACGTAAACATATATTTGAATAATAATTAAAAAAAATTTACAAATGTTTTTAATTATTTTTACTACCTAGAGTCGTACTACTTAGCGTTTAAACTTTAAATTTAAGAAAAGAGTGTGTATAGTTTTTTATCTCATAACTGATGTATATTTTAATTTTAAATTTTAAAAATGTATGAATATTCAACAGTATTACATAGTATTGCGTGAATAGATAAAATTATGATTTTTATGTATATTGTCTAACTTTGAATTGTACAGACTATGATGACAACCGATAAGTACTAACTCATATTAATACTCGTTATTTGGAATTTATTTTTTATTAAAACCTATTTGTAAACCATAATTTATAATTGTTTGAATTTAATTCAGTAACTATTACTTAAGCCTAGCCAACGAAGACTTTCTATTGGCATTTACTCAATCAATCATTGTTTGACATTATTATTAAAAATAATTCACTATTTCAGTTTCATTCAATAACATATTATTACTCATAAAAAAGAAATTACTTACAATAAAAAAAAAATAATAATACATTTATTCTGGTCGATTACTATAAAAATTACAAATAACATTTTTACGAATCAATGTCAATTGGTACATTTGGTATCAATTGGGCCACGACTATATATTGGATGAAAAAAAGTTGGAATGTTTGAGGGAAGGATATTGAGGAAAATATTTGATCCAAAAAGAAACAAAGAAAGAGAATATGAAATACGAAACAACAAACATTTTGAAGAACTAGCATTGTTGGAACCTTGAAAAGTACACGAATAAGTTGGGCTGGGCATGTATGGAGATCGGCAGGACTAATTAGACAAATAACAGGGCTGACCCAGACAAAGACGGGAAGCCAGGCTAAAGGCAGATCTGAGGATATTATAGGAGTAAGGAACGCACAGGAAATTTCAAACGACAGGGAAGAATGGAGGCAATATGTTGTTGCGGAAATGGGCCTGAAAGGCCTATAAAAATCCGAATAATGAAAGAAAGAAAGAATATAAATTGGTTAATTTTAAAAGGAAAATAATCATGAAAATAAAATATTAGACTAGATTTGCCTGGAGTGCGCCACAGTCACGATTTTAAAGGGGTTCCGCATAGGCAATCTTTACAAAACTTTGAAGACGACGAAAATGTTGAAGAATTATAAGACGTTTTAGCATGTAAAAACTTTTAAGAAATCTTGATCGAAAACGTGTTTTTATTTCATCGGTCATAAGTTTGCGACCCTCAGAGATGTATCATGAACGTATGACAGATAAATATTTATAGTTTTTTTTTAACCGTAAGTATAGAATAATCGTACGGTATTTACAAATTTTTTCGGACCAACAATACCTCAATACTCGGATGCACGTACTGTGACCCGAATAAAAATGTATAGTTTAGTTTTAAAAAACAAAAACTTATGTAAAAATATGTCCGTTTAAATGAATTATTGAGAAAAAAAATAATAATGTGTTTCTAGAAACACATGGATTTAGTTCACTTGTTTATGATGAGAACAAAACAACATAATAGTTCACGGCCATTATTATACGATTCACGATACGTTTGTTTAGGTATAACTCGATATACCTTGAATCACTGAAGAAGATCGATGTAATTCATCACAGTAATAGATTATAATATTTTTATATGATTATTAAAATATTATACTAATACTAATGAGAAACTATTGTAATGATTGATCAGCTCAGTGAACAGAACTTGTGAAGAGATAAGTACCAACATTAGTGTTTTTTACTTTGAGTTGTTTTTTGAATATTATGGTTTTGTTCTGTTTTTTGTATTTTCTGTAATTGTGAGATGATAAACGCATGGTGATAATATTATTAAAACAAGCGCGTATACGTTTTTGTATTTACAAAAAGATACGTTAAAAAAAAATTCATTTAAAACACAACATAATATTATAACTTAAGATATTATTTTCTCTCGTAACATCATGAATAGAGTACCTACACTAAATATTGTATTAGTTAACCTTGTAATAAAATGCCTATATAGACGGCATGAACAACAAAATAATTTACCATAACATTACACTTTTGTTTATATATTATTATATTATAGACCAAACTGGACGGTTCGTAGTGACATATCATATTGTTTTATTAATAGTATACCCTACTTACGTTAATGAGTACAAAAACAACATTTTTATACATCAACAATTATTATTTTATACCTATTTTTGTTTTCAATCAAGGTCTTGAACACATTTCGTTAAATACGAGAATTTAACGGAGACCGTGCAAAACCAAACCAAAATAAATTACAGTACTGTAATATAAATTTTAATGAATTTTAATACATATTAATTATGATTAATGTATTACAGAACGAGATTTAATTTTAAAAGTAGTGATATTTATCACACTAAGCGACTATACTAATGAACAAAATAAACTATTAAATAATGATGCACCAAATATAGAAAACAAAATAGATTAGTGAACTATAACACTAATATTCAAACAATGACTAATAATAGTATTGTCAATAAGAATACAACTCGAATAAAAAAAAAATGTGGACAAACGAACAAATTTGTATGTTAATGTCTTGTGTTTTTATTAGGGAAACGAGCAAAAGTCAATGGAAAACCATAACCATTTGCTATTATTATCGAAGTTGAATAACAATGAAATTGTAAATGATGTCTGGTAGATTACGCTATTAGTAGATAATAAAAATAATAAAATTATGCGACGACGAGAAACGGTAGTTTAAAATTGCAATATATATTTTATTAACGCATACAGGAAGTAACCGTCGACAAAAAGAAGAACATTTCCAATGAAAACCATTTCCAAAAATTAATATTACGTTAGTTTTATGTTTAAGTACACATTACATAATAATAATAATAATAATAATAATAATAATAATAATAATAATAATAATAATAATAATAGTAATATATTTAGCAATAAAAATACATACGTATAGAAATAATATAACATAACCAAAAAATTACAAGCACAACTATTAAGCACAAAATAAATGCTTGTGACGATGTAGCCGAGTTTAAAATAAATGAGTTCTTAAGAAAATATAATTTATTAACATATTAATATAAGACTACAATATCAGAAAAACAACATTAAGACATTAAGTAGGTATACAATAATTACAAATTATGAAGTAGTAAAATATTGCTAATATAATTCTTGTATAGTTGTTAAAATTGACAAAATGATATCTAAATTAATATTATATTTACGAATCAAAAAAATTCCTTTGTGATGGGACAGTGAGTCCTAAAATTTGTTTGATTAAACAGTGCAATTAAATTACAATATTTTTGATTCTTGTATTGTAACAATGTTTAGGCTGAAATGTACTAATATTAACTTTATCATGTATAATAATTAATGAAACATGTCGTTCATAAGTTTGAATTAAGAGTATGAAATAAATTAAGTTAGAAGAATGTAATCTCTATTAAGAATTATTTTAATTAAGAAATTTATAATTTTAAACAGAACATCAGTGTGGGTGGAGTACCACCGAAATACCATGAGAAAAAAAATGTGTATATTAATATCAAATATATATTTATTTTAATATTTTTTAAAACAAAATCATTTTTAATCGTACCTATTCTCCCGTCGGGAGTCACACAATATTATATCGTCCCACTTTTTTCATAATAATTCTTACTTACCTCATATCGACGGCCGATCATTGCATGAAGACTGGAGCGAATATTATCTATAATTATTACTTGGACTAATCTCCTAATATTTACTTGGAGTAATTTTGGAAACGATTCAATGTGGGATAGGCGATAGATATGCGGGCTGATAGTGACCCTGGGACCAAAACCCTGTTAATAAAATGCATTATTTGTCTACACCGTTTTCCGAACGTAAGTATAATATTATAAAATAGTGTTAACGTGTGAAAATGTATTTTAATATTTTGAAATTGTATAAAACAATCGATATGTGTAGCGTGTTACACGAATTTTTCGAGTTTTGTGTTAATATTTATTTCTACTCGCTTAAGGCGTAAAATATACGGAACTTAACAAACACCAATGCAAGGCCAGCTATAATTTAAAAACAATACAATCTCGAGCATCAATTATTAATATTATCTGATTATAGGTACCTTACCATAGGTACATAAGAAAATTGTCTTTTATATAACAAAATTTAATTAACATAATATTATAATAATACAGTGAAATCTATAAATACCGTACACCCTCGATCACTGAAATTTTGGCCGCTGTTTGATGGGTTCAGTTCGTGGAAAGTTTGTTGTTTCCTCCCATTTTACGAGGTTAAAAAACGCACCAAATATCATTATCTCGGTAGTGGTTACTCGTTCCGCTATGATCTTGTATTCTCGTGAGCACATTTCATACTTTTTAAGCCGCAATTTTTTAGTTTAATTGAAATGTGTTGTACGAAAAATTATTTTTTGACTTGCGTATATTTTATTGCATAGAAAAAAAATACAGAAAAAACGAACAAAAAAACGTTTTTTGGTCCACCCTATAAACCTGAAAAGGCCTCGAGAAGGTCAATTGAGGGGCTCACTGCAACAACGAGGCAAGTCCACTTTTATCAATTGTTCAGGAGAAGCAAAACAAAATTCATTATCTCATTTACCTCTATTGGCGGGAAATAATTCAGTTTGAGATATCTTTGGAAATAATAAAGCGATTTTTCTAATTTTTCTACCTAAGTATAGTATTTCTTCCATGGAAAAACTCATTTTTGATAAAAAATGGACTTGCCTTTTCGTTGCAGTGAGCCCTTAAATTTCGAGTTACATTATGACCAAGATTTCACGTAAACAAGTTCTTAAAGTTGGTACTAGTGCACTACCGTATGTCGATTTCATCATTTGATGAACTGACAAGTAAAATTATTATTATTATAACATGAATGGTTCAGTTTTAAAAATTATATTTAAAATAATTGTAGATACCTATTCGTATAAAAATGATTGTTTTAATTTTTAGTCATCGCCAGTAAAGCATAGATTTGCAAAAAGAAAATACAATTCTACGAGATTTAATACCACCTGAAGAAAGATTGCTAGTGACATTAAGGTAAAACAGGCAACAGTTATACATTGCATAAAATATATGTTACATAAAAGCAAAACCATAAATACATTAATATTTAATGAAGTCGCAAAATTAATTTAACTATATTTTTTATTATGAAATAAGAAATAATTGTAGGTAGCAATCTTAGCTCTATGAATATTTATAGTAAAAATAATACAAATTATTAAATCATAAATACAATAGCCGTGTTAATTAGTTATAAAAATTAAAAATTAAAAATAATATGATTCCACATTTTGCAGTCTTAAGGTACCCACACACCGCATCGGTGGCTGTTGGAGTTACTGCAAAATGAGTCCGGACACAATTTTACCCCAACCACTGAAGTGTGTGGCGTCCTTAAGTCCATGATAGGTATAATAATAGGTAATAATAGGTAATATTTTTTGTAAAAAAAAAATACACTGGTCTTTCAGATTATAAATAATCTAAAATAAATTAAACAAAACATTATTAAAAGAAAATGTACCTGTATAATATGTTCTAAGTTAAAAAAACTTTTGATACATTTAGTTAGGTACCAACTCATAGGCGCAACTAGGGTTAAAATTCAGGGAGGGGGCTAACAAAACTATTTATTTAAAATAACCCATAGGGGGCTTATATCTAAATCAATAAGGGATATTTTTGAGGGAGGCTAAGTCTTAGTCAGGGGGGACTAAGCCCCCCCCTAGCCACCCTAGTGGCGACAATGTACCTACTCAATTTAATTATTATTATAACTATCTGAATAAGATGGTTTCAGTGACTCATGAGTATAATTAGGAAGACACTAGGATGTATTACTGGTTGAGATGCTATAGATAGAACATTAATGGTCCAGATAATGTCTGCGAATATCCTCAGAGTGGAAAATTGCTCTGATTACATTCCGGTCGATACCTACATTGCCGTATTTTCTAGAGTATGATTTTTTACTCTTTGTAAAGCATTAATCAATTCAATTTAGACTTATAGAGCATTGTCTTTTTATCTTTACTGATGGATTAAATATGAGGCAAGAGGGAAATTAAAAATTATTGCAAAATCGTTAATGATATTATTAATATGCACGTCTGATGCTTTCGATACAGCGCCAAAATGATAATATATGTTTGAAACAGTGAAATCTTATAAACTATAATTGTAATCAATTTTTATCAACTACCTATATCAGACATTTAGATTATTCTATTATAATATAACGAGTTAAATAATCGAATTACATGAATACTGTGTTTCTGTATTTGAAACCATTGCCAAAATCCGCGATTTCGTTTTAAATCAAAAAATATGGAGAAAGATCGAGTGCACAACTATTACAACTATAGGTACACGCGTTTCCGATGCTCTCAATTTAATTATCAATTAAAATGCATTTTTGTTTGCATATTTTTGAATATTTTAAGTGCATATATGAATTTTAATCAGTGCATAAATGCATGCATGTTTCGTACGTTTTCAGTGCATAATATAATTCCGGTCCCTAATGATAGTATTATTATGGCAAACAAAAAAAAAAAAAAAACGAAAAATCGACAATGTTTGTCGTCTGCACGTGCGTCTAGTAGAGACCATAGCGTGATATAATATATATATGTATGAAGGTATATAATACTATTTTAATATAATTTGCAAACAGAACGTTGACCCCGATTCCATATTAAAGTCACATTGAGGAGGCACCTTTATCATATTATACATATTATGTTCAGATGTGATAAAGTATATAAATACAGAGTGTTTCGCCCGTCGACGACCTTTATTCCTTCGCATTTTAATCGTTTTTTCTTAACTTGTTAAGTTACCTGCATCCTATAAAGTTTAAAAATCGAACAGTGTACACGACTGCCGCGATGATCTATATATACGTTGTGCAAAATAAAATTAAATCAATTTTTTCATCCCTCGGCAATTTAAATGGTTTGAATCTCGAGAAAGATTATCGAAAATATTTGAGTTCATTATTATATAGTATTTATTTACCGAGACCGTGACTACAACTGCTTGGAAAAAAAATCAAAATTTCTAGTACAATAGAAATGGCTGTTTAAAACAAAACAGAGTTTTTTGAGTATCTAGAGAAAATGAAGGTACTATAACGCACCAGTTGTCGAATTATACAGTATATTATGTAAATTAATAAAAATTATATCAGTTATTAAAATGTTTTTAAAAACATTTAAAACGTTATTTTAAATTTTATTATAATTTATAAATCATAGTATAAGAGCGGCTTTTGAGGGCATTAAAATATTCGCACTGGATCGAATGAACTATTGGGTTACGGACTTTCCAATTAATTGACAATATTAATACGTATACAACAGTATAGGATATTATTGATTTCCGCCATGGGTTTATAGTCCATCGTCCGGGACGGTTCAAAAGTATGGGCCGATGGGCGGGTAACATAATGTAATACTGAGGATTATAGCATAATACCTATTATTATTATTATTATATTGTAGTTGTAGTGCCACAGAAAAAAAATCAAAAGTTAAATTGATGATATTGTATACTGATATTATTCCTACAGGGTGATTCACCAAGTACTTTTCCCCCTTTTTTGAAAAAAAAATCTGATTTATGTAATATTTAAATATCATTAGACCACATTTTTAAATTCTTTAAATTTTTTGTACTCCTATAAAGGGATACAAACTTCTGTTTTTCTAAATGATCTCCCGTACCTATTTCTACTGTAAACTATTTAGCGAATAATTTTGCTGAAAAATTTGGTGTATCAGAATCTATATTCGAACGAGTAGTTTTTGAGTCATTTCATTTTGTACAATAAAAATAATTATAAGTTATAATGATAATGGGTTTAGACGATATTATGAGTAACTTTAAGATTTTTGGGTTGGTTTATTTTAGTATAGGTAATTATTACTAATCATTATTCATTATTAATCTATCAGCATTTATAATTTGTAAAAATGGTCCTAGATATAAAATACTAGATCCAATATTACAAGTGTTTTTAAGGATTGTTATCCTATTAGTATATAAATATTTTAACAACTGAGCCACTACTTGTTAGAATTTTCAATTAGGTAACTACATCAAAATGTTTAAAAAAAATTGTGCACTAAATAATTTACAGTAAAAAAGTGGTTCCCGTTTGAAAAACAGAAGTTTTTATAGCCGAAGGACGAACATCCTTTTAGTACAAAAAAATCTTAAGATAATTATAAAAATAATATTATGGTCTCAAGTATATTTACAATTTGAATGAAACAAATTCATCATGATAAAGGTGAAAATGGGAGTTGACCATGTTTGGTGAATCACCCTGTATAATATATACAACGAACACCCAGTGTGCAGACCTCAGCAGTGGCGTCAAACACGAATCTCGAATAGGCTAAACATACAAAATGCAAGTGACGTGTTCTTATATAGGTATTATATTAAATATTATATTTTGTTTATTATGTGCACACACGTCGAATGTACATTTCGCAAACAACACAACCATTATATTATGATAATATTATGCGGTGAACATTTTTTTTTTTTTGTTCTTGACGGATCTACAAATGATTTTTAATTCGTTGTCGACGGATACGCACCAAATTATATTATTTTGTTAAATATATACGCGTACTTCTATAATCTGTAGTCTATACGAACAGTGGACGAATCTAAAATATAAAAATCTCGGGTCACGGTGTTTGTGTTCGAACTCCTCCGTATAAAACGGCCCAACCGATTCGGATGAAATTTTTTTTGTACATTATTGGTAGGCATAAGAATAGGTCGTTAAGTATTTTTCCGGGCGCCCAGAAGGGGATTTTAAGATTTATGGTGGCATTTTTTGTTTATAAATATGATTGCTATATTAGTTATAAGAGAAATAATTAATAGAAATTAGTATTCAATTATTACCGGTTACCATTGGTTATTCGGGAAGATTATGTACAAATCATATTTTTGAAAATGACCTACCGAGGTGGATGAGTTGCACTTTGTCTGCGATCCGACGTAGGTAGTCAGATTGCCTATCAGCCCTACTGAGTTGCACTTACTGCAGCGAGTTACACCTAAAAGAAGTTGAACGATCATAATTTTTTTTAAAGTTGCCATTTTTAACAGGCAACAAAGTGCATGGGATCAGCTAGTATTAATATTATATTATATTATATTCTGTTTGTTTTTTTTTTTTTGTACTATTGTCTTCAAGGCCCTCTAGCTGAATACAATCTTTAAGGAAGGTTAATTCTTTGATTTAGATATCGGAGTAGGTGCCTCCTAAATTATTAGAATAATAAAAAGAAAATAAATTACGTTTTTAGTAGTAATATTTTTGTTCGTTATAAATATTTTTTTCTGTCAGTATAATAATATTCTTATTGTACTTTTATTGCATTTTTATTACGGTGACGAATAAATTATTTTGGGGAGTTAAAACCTAATAAAAAAAAAATAAAACAATACGCTCTTGATTTTGTTGTATTAATTGAAAATCGATCGTTTCGCGTTTGATCGAGTGCATTTATAAAATAATAATAATTAATAAATATTAGGTATATTATAGTCAAAATCAAAAATAATATTATAATAAAACATTCTATTATATATGCACACACTATGACACATATTATAGATAACTGATAATATTGAGATAAAACAGCAAAATAATTATTATGTTATAATATTATTATAAAAAAATATTTTCTGCGTATAAAAAAACATCGTCTGGTATAATGGTAGGTGTTTTTTAGGTACAATAGTCTGCGTTTTCCGTGTAAATATTATCGTTGACGCATATTATATTATACCTATACCTATGGTAGGTAGGTATATAATGGTGATTTAATATAATGTAACCCATTAATGTACATGATTGTATTAGTTTGTTATTTTACTGATTATAACTTAAAAGACTAGATAATACAACCGGGTATAATATTATTACTATAATATATTATACCTATATATTAGGTGTGTCATTGTGTGTCTATTTTCATCCATTATTATTTTTCCGTTACGCAGCGTATATAAAGGCTGGTATATCATTGTTCACCGAAGTAATTATATAATATAATAATATGTAATACCTATGTATACTTTACAGGCACCTATATGAGACCAGTATTGAATAAAAACAATTTAAAATCAAATAAACAATATTAAAATTAAATCAACCGAAAGTGGAAACATAGCCTATAAGTATTATTTCTGGGACAGATATGCGAGGATAGTACCTATAGGTACAATATCTATATTAAAATAATACAGTTTCGTCAACTCAGCCCCCAAAAGTTAAATGTAGTATTTTTTTCCTATAAAATGATTTCATGTATAATCAATTTGTAATAATTTGTAACGTCATTCGTAAAAATTAAATTTACCTACCTATAATGCAATTCGTAACATATACGAATAAATACAATTCTGGATTTTTAGTAAAAAATTATACCCATATAAATATAAATTCAGCGTTAATGGGGTGCGTTAATAAATTGTAATATAGGTATATTATGCATTTAGGTACAGTACTACAGTGTACACATGTGGTCTCTCTCCTCAAAAGACTGCAAGTACAATGGGTGTCTTACGTTTAAACGGCGCTTGAGGAGAGACTCCATCCGCACCTTTACATTTCATACCTACTTTCAAAACGTTGATGTCTTCATCTCATTTGTCGTCGCCTTCACGAATAACTGATGATTCCACCAATTACACCCGCCGCTAGTCATCTATATAGAGCGTCTGTTGACTTGACATAATTTTGCCTCGATAGTCGTCCCTCCTCGATCAAAAAATGCCCTAAAAACAGTTATTTAGACCGCATAAATGTGCTTAAAATGTCATTCGCAGAACTAGCCAGCCTATAGAGTCTTCTTTGACGATCCCCTTTACGACCCAGACGTGTGATACGCACCCCCCGTCCTGGGGTCTCGGTCTGCTATGACCTGACTGTGTTGTGAGCAGGGGGGGCTCAGTCAGCCAGAGCGGTTTTCTGTCGATTGGCTCTTGCCTCCGGCTTAATAAATTATACCTATACATAATATTAATTACTATAATTATCAAATTAATCATATCCTCCAAATCTATTATGTTCAACCTCTTATTATCCTATTAGTACAGAAAGTTTAATACTTAACTCAAAAACTACTCATTTGAATTTCGATTTTTATATAGGTATATCTATTTGGTTATATCAACATTTTCAAAAATGTCTGACAATTTGCAGTAAAAAAAGTAGATTCTCGTTCGGAAAAAATACTTTTGTATTACCACAGGACACTCCTAAGATGATATAAATAAATCGAAATATTTTAAAATTAGAATATAATATAAGTACCTATACTTAAAAATCTCAAAATCATAATATTTAAATAAAACCATTATTAAAGGGATAATGTTGGGAGCGAAAATGCATGATGAATTGAACCACGTATTAAACTATTCATAATGCATACATAATAATATATTATGATATTAGTTTTAAAATAAAATGTTCAACTGTTCAAGTAACATAGGTAGGTACCTAAATGGCTTATACATTGTAAATTGTAATGCCTATACAATATATCGTTATTATCTACTAATATCGATTCTAAGTATCTGGTTAATAAATTCGTTTCCGTTTTTGCCGATCGTGTGTAACGAGTAATAACTATTATTTTTTTTTTGTATGCGAAATACCATTGAATTTTTGTTAAATAATTTCAATGATTCCTATTATTATAGAGCACGGTTGTTACTGAAATTGCGTGATTTTTTTTTTTACCTCTCATTAATTATTATTATTGCTGAGTAAACTATAAATAGTTTAGATTATAATATCTGTAGGTAGCTGTATAGACTGCAGTATTTTGTTGCACGCATACCTAATAACCTATATGCGTTATGCAAGGTCACAAAGACGAGCTTGTGAGTAAAATATTTGAAAAAAAATAAAAATAATAATAATAATAATATCTTGTACAAAATATTTGCAATGTATAATATTATAATCCATATTGGTTCCGTTCTGATTACCCAGTCAATTGGTGTAAATTCGGTTGTAGTTACCATACCTGCAGCAATCGATTATATTCGGGTTTGAACGCAATACTATTATATATAGGCACCTATATAACCGTTGGCCTGGAATGTGAGCGTGTTAAAACAGTTATTCGTTATTTTACATAATGTGTCTGTACACTAAATCCAGCGTAAATTATATGGCATACGTTTGTCATTTGATAAAGGACGTTCACCTATTTATATATATATGTCACATTGTCGTCCACCGCGCGGTGCATCCAAGCAGGGTGGTGACGTCGAGACCACTCCCAACATTTAGAACAAGGTTTTATCGTAAAATTCGTCTTTCAATTTTTCTCTGATAACTTGATTTTTATGCTAATATTACAATATAGTATAATATACAGCAAGTTCATATAGCCCATAAATCAATGAAATCACTTTTGATTGATTTGGTTCACATTCATTTATTGTTTCGGTCAAGTACCTACAATAAAAATTAATAACGCTACTAGTTAACTCTTAATAACTCATGAATATCATTCATCTCTAGACGCATTACACTGATATAAGGATTTATTATTAAACTTGTTTTAGGGTCATCAAAATAATATAACCATTAAGGCATTAACCTTTGACCCTACAGATGGTATTTATAAGTATCTATATTAATTTGATTGATATTCACTAGAGATCGAAGGTTAGGTCAATGTACCAATGTGTAGCATACTAGCATATAGTACCTATGTGTCATACTGCTCATATAGTATATAGGTATACATATAAATAGGTAGGTATAATATGCATATGCTCGTGTAGCACGCTATATATATTTAGGATTCAAATTTGTATTTGTACTTCTGTGTAGCACTCTGTATACTAGTTACGCTATAAGTTACAACCACGATGTAGAGAACTAGAGAAGATATCTTCTCTATTTCGTGGTTACAACTCTAAAAGATACCAACGATTTATAAAACGATTAATAAATAATTGATATTGGGTAGCAGATGTGCGGAAATCAATTCTGATATTGGCATGTTTGTGGATAATTTCATATAGGTACCTAAACTACCTACTTATGGCTAAAATGACCTATGTAAAATTCGAATGACGATAATGTGAATGTTTATTACGATTGATTTTTGTTCGTATAAGTATGTGTATGGTAATGTACAAGGTACATAATGTTATATACCTAGAACCTATAATTAGCTTTTAGGTAGGAAAACAACTTTTTGAAACCTATCTAAATATATACTGGAGCTGGTATTAAATATTTCAAAGGTATACCTAGGTACTATATTCAATAAGTCATTGACTTACATCTTTAAAACTTGAACAAATAAACCTAAAATAGGTACTTATATGTAGGTATAATATATTATTTTGACATTAATTGAACAGTTTACAGTTATAAAAGCACTATATAATATAAACAAAAGTAGGTACCTAATAATAATAATTTTAAAAACAATTTAGAAGAAATATTGGACGGTGTGTGAGTTAAAAATTGTAAAAAAAAATAGGTAGATAGGTAAGTACCAAATTCGAAAATGACTATAGGTACCTACCTACTTTTCAGGAGACGAAAGAGGTTCATTTCGGTGTGGACGGTTGACATTAAAAGATTTTTCATTCGTCAGTATACCTAATTTACATCTACCTAATTTAAGATAAGAAATTATACGACAATAATTTTTGTTTTATAATATTTGCAGGTAATAATACAATATTACGAATAACATTGATTTCTATAAGTAACAATAATAATATAATAGGTAATTTTCAATTCTTTTTATCCACACACCGTCTAATTATTTTAAAAACTTACCTAATATATTATATTATAGATATATACAGATTATATACCATTACAGATTATATGGTCGCATATTAATTATTATGTAGGTACCTAATGCGGATTGTTATACGGATGTTACGGAATAGGTACCTAGGTAAATATGTAACATGGATAAATCCAAAAAACGAACCTAGGTATACAATATAATAGCATTATTAGCACAGCTGTTGTTTTACATGTATGTTTTAATTGTTAAAAAGTTGTTAATTTAAAAAACAATAGATAAAAAAAAACTTGTATTATTTTACTTTTTTTAGAGATTATTATTATTATTATTATTATTATTATTATAGGCATGGGTATCTATAGCTTAAAGTACGAAGTCTAGTGTTAAAAAGAATATAATATATACCTTATATACTTATATAACAGTTGTGTGCCAAGGAGGATAATGCGAACCTCACTGAGACTGCATAATATATATATTGAAGCGGTGTACGGTGTACCTACCTACCTACCGTCCAACTATATAGTTAGGTAGGTACCTAATTATACGATTATATTATTATATAACTTGATTATGAGTACGAGAATCATATACCTAAAGGCCCAAAACAGAGTGATATTATAATAATGCTTATTTGGTTTCGTCGAGATTGTTCGTGACTTTGTTGAACTTTTATCGTCGTACTTGTTTGTTTTGTTCCATATTCGTGTATTCAAAACTATTATAGGTACGTCTTGGTATATTTTAAATCGCCGTTTGTTCCGATCGAGGCCACCACGTCGTCCGTCACGCGACGTCATCATTATTAATTGGTTACGGAAATACGAAGAGTTCAACGGCGTCCAAAGCGAAAACCTTCCACTTGCAGAGGTCATGCCGCCGCCACGCCTCTCGTCTTTTGTATACTACGAATTCCTGATAGATAGCATATTATAGTATGGTAACAATAGTAACCACCTACCGCCAGGCGCGTAAACAAAAAAAAAAATTCAGGGGGTTTGAACCCCAAACCCCCCTTTGTATATGCACCTGCACCTACCCGTTTCCCTATATTATCAAGCTGGTTGAAAACTGTGTGAATGACACAACTTTGAACTTGTATATCATAGTGATAATAAGGCGAAAGAGTCTGTTGGAGGTACCAATATTTGGGCTAGATACCTACTTATAAAAATGAGAAGTGGGATAATAGATAAGAGTTAGGTTTGGTTGATTGGTTGGGTCAAAGGCGCTAAGCAAAGCTCTCATTCGCTCTACCTATAAAAACAATCGAGTTTTTAGGGTGAAACGCGTAAGTAGGTATACGTATACCTATGTAAAATGTGCGTAACGGTATCCTCTAACGATGGCAGTTAATTTAGTTTCGTTGAAAAAAAGGATATGATTACTAATTAGATACCTACATGGCTGCTTCGTATAAAATATTTCACCTATTTGTTTACATTTTACTTCCCGGAGATTGGGCCACAAGCCCACAAATGTATAACACAAAAATATACGAATATATAACATTTATTAACTATTTTATTTTCTAATACATATTTTAACTTCTAATATTTTAATTGTTTTTCAGTAGACGTAAATCTTACTGAAACAAGATTTCAAATTGTAAGAGAACATTTTTTTTCTAGTTTTGGGATTGTTGTTGGGTTTTGAAATATGATATAATTTTAAAATGGTAAATTATATTTTTGTTCTGGCGCGTCACTTAATGAAAACTGTGAGTGGACAGAGATGTAGCTTCCAAAAGACTTCCGGAACCCTCGGTGCCATTTGTTTTATAATTTTTAAATCAAATACGTTAGCAAAATATGAAACTCGCATCCGACCAAACTATATAATATATACATAATGCAGTAATACATAAAGCTACTGTTACATTGGTGAAAATCGGGGGGAGGCATAGCCCTTAACCCCCCAAAAGTCTGTCGAGCCCTCTCCTGTTTTAGTTTGGTAGGATCGAAGCGACGGGGTTCACATTGATATTAATAATGTTAGCCTCCCTGAAATTTTAATCGATTTCCGCCTATGACTCTGTAGCAATGTGTACTTAGTACAATATGACATATGTACTCATAGCCACGTGGATAATAGGTCACCATAATTTTATTTTTATGAAATTTTAATATTTATATTAGGTACCGGTATATCTCTCCACTAGTGTCTAATTAGCCGAATGATTATAATTACGTATGTAAGTGACACATTTGTATGTTGTTTGAATGCGGACACCGTTCTAACTTCTCACGCTCGACTCAATTGGGTATAGTAAGGAATATTAAAACAGTTAGGTAGAGATAGGTACCTAATACATGTCATAATATACGTCGTAGATATAATATACTGTATAGTCATAGGTGGGATAACGTACATTTACCTATTATTATTAGGTAGGAGAGGGAGTTGGATATAACTACAAAAAATTCAATAAAAAAATTGTAATGCTTCATTGGAACTGGCATTATTAAAATGTCATTACATTCATAAATAAAAAAATTAATTTTTTTCCTTATATCATTAGTTTAAAAAAACGAATCCGTACCTACTCGAGAATTCACCTATAATATATTATATTCACCTGGCCAATCTTAGAGTATGAATTTAGTAGGCGATGAAATTTACTCGTCTCCGGTTTGCCTAGATTATCCAAGTCAGTTTTCGACCTTGCAGCCGATGTTTTTAAAACATAGTATCATCTTCGTACCAAATGTTTCGATTTTATTCCGAAGCACGAACATACTTAAATAAATATTAATTATTACAAAACAAGAATAACGGGAGAGTTCGACAAATATAACAGTCAAACGCGTCATAAATAACCGAAGGATCTTGTGCACTTGTTAGAGCGAGAGAGAGAGACTCTTGGACCAGACACGTATAATATAGTTTTTGCTTCAAATTTTTTTGTAATTTTCATATCAATATATAAATTTTTTTGTAATTTTCATATCAATATATATATTTTTTTTCATTTCACTCGATCACTTTGAACAGGTAAGATACGACCTTTCAACAACTTAATACACGATCCGATTATGTTTTTCAAAACTAAAACAAACGAAACGTAAACACACATTTTTAATGTTGACACTAATATTAGGTAGGTATATTAAAATACGCTTTCATGTTTTGAACTTTATAAGTAGGTACTACAGTTGCACATCTCCAAGATGTGGTCTTGGTATTCTATGATGTGGACTCGTGGCTTTTAGAGTTCTGGAGCTATGATACACTCAAACTCTGATTACAGAGCATAAGATGAATCAAATATACAATCTCAATAAGAAATTTCAACTATATATTGACTATATAATAAAACAATACAATCAATGAAGCTCAAACTACATTTTTATTTAATAGTAAAGTATCAATCGAATCACTTACTCCACTTTACCTTAAGATACTAAAAAATATTAAATATCAAGCCAATATTAATAAATATAAAGTATTAAAACTTTAATAATATGACTTTATGTACAAATTCAATATGAAAAGAGTTGAGGCATTTGCATTTTTTGGCAATTTTCACGACTTATAAGTTATAAAAATATTAAAAACCAAATGGTGATGATTTTATGGTCCACATTTCCAACCATTCATAAAACAAGAATTTTTATTTGTGTTTTCACTTATAATTTGTAAACGGTATAACAACATTGGTCAGTCTATCCGTATCTATTTAAATTTATTATTCTATTACAGTTTAAAATGTATCGCAGAATATTAATTAGGCTACAAGAATATTTCCATAAATAATAATTTTTATACACTTTTTTTTTACATTTTTATATTTTATATTTTCAGATCATAATAATATATCCCATCCTATATAAGATAAATTGAATCCACCAGCCCTTTGTTTGTAATATAATTATATTATATGAAATAGTCGTTAGACCAGTAGTATCAATTGGAAACTATTATTAAAATACATATGCATCAGCACTTGTTCATAATGTTTTAATTATTTATTTAAAACGACGTAATTTTTTTAATATTATTATTAATGTAAGTAAAATTTTGTTTATTTCAGTTCTTTGTTTTACTTCTACTATCATTAATAATATTCATTACCATAATGATAAAACAATAGAAAATCACAAACAAAATTTCCTACACCTACTCTTATAAAGGGACTAACGGCTAACATTATGTGTACAAGTATGTGTATGTGTTCATATGATAGCTATTCCGGTAATCGGTGCCTATATATAGCACATTATAGATATTAGGCTGGATTAAAATTTTATTTTATAATTTAATAGTCGTCTAGCTTTGTCTATTTTGCTAGCATACCCATTCATCAACCTATGCAAATGGCACGAAACCAGTCAATATTGATACGTCTGGATTAAGGAATCATCGTGTTATGATGGTAACCTGTATATTTTAAAGAAAGTGAAATATCTCACAAATTTTTATCTATCTATAGACATTTCAATATCACATTCATACCTTCTATCCATACATATACACACACTTGCATTCGATTTAATATTAGTTGATGCCGTAATCATAAGCTCGTTGGGAATATTGATCCGTCATTGGACAGTTGCAACCGATTTACCAAATGTTTATAATAAATAATTTTATTCAATACTTATCTAAATTTTGGACAATGTAACACGATTGGGTACTAATGTTTGAGCATTATTAGCACAATATGCTATTTTGTTTCAATGACCACCATATACATATATATTTAAATATTTAAAAATCTTTAAGATCCATTTTTTTTTTTTTTGTTATGTGCAAGACACAAAAGAAATGTAGCCAAAATTGACTGTACTATGTACATTAGTATGTGAAATGTGTTATACTGTGTATATATAGATATATATATATGTGTGTGTGTGTGTGTGTGTGTGTGTGTGTGTGTGTGTGTGTGTGTAATGTATATAAATATGTGTAAAGTTATACTAATATGTTGTTACCCAATCGTATTGCTAATATTCACAAAAAAAAATCTATAAAATTACACCAAAATTTAAAGTAAAACCAAAAACTATCGAAATACTGAATGCCATTGCAGTTATTATCATTTCATAGGTGTACAACATAAATGTATTCTAGTCTTCACAATTTTAGATATTAAATAACATTCTATGAAGGCATTTAAAAGTTTATGAAGTCTTATAATTATTTAGAAAAATGCATTAGTGTTGATAATAATCTATTTGCATTCCTCAACTGGTACTTCGCTCCAACTTCCATCTCCGTGCTTGGTAGCCACTTGTCTGACGAGATCTGCTGATGGTGTTTTGCAGTCGTATGCCCATCCAATTTTTTTAAATAAATCCAAAACAATGGTAGTTGGGTTGGTAAAGTTTCCACCATATTCTTCTGCCCGGTAGTCCCATGGGAATGCGTGGTGATAGTTATGCCAGCCTTCACCAGTAGTCAATATAGCCAAAGCCATGTTCTGAACAGGTCTTATGCGCCTACAAAATACATATAAAAACATATTATATTCAGTTAGAAACGGCACAACACAATCATGAGCCAAATAAGTTAATTACGTGTCATATGGTTTTGTTCCCCAGAAATGAGCCAAGCTATTGATTGAAAATGTCATGTTGGTGAAAATCACGAACCGCAATACTCCACTAATTCCAATTGCTTCCATCCAGCTTTCATTCCAACAGAATATGGGTACAAGTACAGGCAATACGAAACAAAAAGTTATTTTGAAAAACCAATAATATCTATGAAAAAAAAGAGAGAATAAAATAATTGATCTTTTCAAGTCGTATAAATTATTAAAATGTTAAATGTACTTTGTGTGAAATTGAACTAAGGGGTTGTTATCTATATCAGTCATATCAATGGTTTTGCTACGACGGAATACTTCTGGGTGTCCACGTTGCATCAACCAACCAATATGAGAGAAGAACAATCCTCGTTTAGCATTGTGGGGATCACCATCAGTGTCACTGAATTTATGGTGCAATCTATGGTCATGAACCCAATCTGTTACTCTGTACTGTAATACAAATAAAATAATATAATTATATTTAACATAATAAATAATGTATAATATTATATATTATTTACCTGTCCAGCAACTGAATAGCAAGCCAGAAGAATGATTTGCAAAGGATACTTGGCTTTGTACGCTCTGTGAGAGTAACATCTGTGTACACCTGCAGTTACGCCAAATTGACCAATAAACCCAACAAGGAGACCTAATAATAAAAAAATAATGTTAAATTTACAAATTGGAATTCAACATTTTTTTTTTTTTTTTTTTAGATTGAGCTTTATAGTAAGTACATGTTTTGCTATAAGCTAAATTATGATAAAATTGAAAAAAAAAAAAATCAAATATAATAATATTGCACTTACCCCATAAGATGGTAGCCACTTTGACATTCTTCCAGTAAAGTATCGTACAGATAACAGCTAACACGTGCCAAGTGGTTAAATATATAGCTGTGGCCCACAATATTTCACGTTTTTGTGGAGGTTGTGGCTTCAGAGGTTCTTCCACGCCATCCTTGTTGTTATTTTCGATCAGAGGCTCAGCCGTTTCTTCGGTCTTCGTTCTCATTTGTACTCCCATCTTAATAATGTATGAGATTCAATATAGGACCTGAAACATGAACGAATACAAAAATATTATTATGACTGTAATAACTTTTCATCTGATGTAACATAATGATATAAATAATTAATTAGGTACTATTTTTATCACTCGCAGATGACTAAATACTTAGATTAAAATATAATTTGCATATACATATTTACATTTATTTATTACATCCCAGACTCTAGCCGTACGTATTTATTTCAATAAAATAGTGAAAATCGTATCGGTAATTGGATATTAAATATTAATTGGAGTTTTAATAATTTGTGATTTTTATCACAAAGGTGCTAATTATTTTGTAAATATAATAGAGTGCAATTATTTTTCTACACTCGAAATATGTATAGACCAAACAATATCAGTTAAAAGAAAATGTGTTTTAACCTATGCATAGATACTTAAAAAAAAAGTGATTTAATCCTCGTCATCAACAGTTGTTATTTCATGCTATAAAGCGCGAATGTCACACGGATAAAGTAGTAGGTATTATACTAAATAATCGACACAAAATGTTCTAGATTTCATGGTCGTTTTACTGTTTTAGTAATGGTTCAATAGAGTTCATTTTATTCTAAACAATATTTATGAATATATTAATATGTTACAGTCGTGTACTCGCGTATAGTCAAACGATGCGTTCTATCAAATGCATAGTCATTAATAGTTTTTAAAAAAAAATTGTGTGTTCGACTAGAAATAAAAGATCAATCATACAACAAAATTACGTCTGTTAAGGCAGATGACGTATTGAATTAAAAATACTTAATGTCAAATATTTCGAATCATAAGAATGTTCTTTGTTTTTATTAATGACAAATACCCATAATATACAAAGGTATATGTATTTATATATATAGATAAAAAATAATTACTTAATTCAAGCTTTAGTTTGATTCAATTTTTTATAAAAACGATTTCTGATCAATCAGATGTTATGAATTTATATAATATTTCAAGAAATATTATCATAAAAAAATTGGCGTGATTTTATAAACTTCATAAAATGCACACAAGACACAATATTATGTAGACGACTAAATGGCAGATAAAAGAATATCGTGTTTTTGATACTGAGTTCATACTTACTGAGTGCATTATATTATCTAATCGGACGGACGTTAGCGTCTGCCGTCCATACCGTAGTAGTGTCGTTCAACGAGAGAAATGAGAATATTTCAATATTATTACATTGCCCTGGTCTATTGAATTCAAAAACTTGTCTATCCCCACCAGCATACCGGCATAATATTATGTTCCTCACTAGTCACTTCTAGTGGAACGCACTTTTATTCGCCTACACGTTTGTTAATAATGCATAAATTAAAAATTTTCTTGTGTTTCATTATAAAAAATTAGCTGGTTCCCATTTTTTTTTCGAAAAAAGCAAAATGTTTTCGTGCACTACTAAAAGTTAAAACCTCTATAGTTATGTGAACGAAAAATAAACCAGTAAGACGAGTTTATCAGCCGACGAATCAACACGTGTATATTCTCAAACCGTCTCCTATCACGTGTTTTCGACATAGCTTTCTGATAACGCGCAAAATCATCGGAACACCAGTAAAATGTTTCGTTTTTATGTTTTATCAGCCGACCCACGACCACAATAATATTATAATATTATACCTAAAAGTTTTTTATTACATCAGTGTAACAAGTACGGGGAGATAAACCATCCGGTAAAATTGAATCATCAAATACAATAAAAACAAAAACGAAATAAAATAACATCATCGAACTAGAATGATCATAATACTATGAACACTATTCACAAGCCACCGCCTCGACTGATCCTCGAGATTTGCAAAAAAATATCCATAGCTTGGAAGAAATCCAAAATGTTTTAAATATTTTAAGAAATCCGAAAAGAAACAAGCAGCATCGAATTAAATTTTGACTACTGCTAGCATTTTCCAAGATGTAATTATTACATATTATTATTGTGTAATGTGGATTCCTACGAATGATGTTAGAATTTAGAACATTAGATTTGTTTTTACTATATTATGTTCAACTAGATACCGTTGTTAGGCAGTTCAGCATTTACTTATAACACGAACTAATTGCGTATTTTCCTATACAAATATTAGTACATTGAATTCTATAATATACTTATTTGTGTGTACTTTGTACCGTACTTTTAAGGCATTCTATATTTTCAAAGTTACGCGGCAACCAAGTTTCATGTACCTACGCATGCACTATTGCAACACGAATAATCGTTATCTATAAAAATATTAATAACTAATAATCAGTAACCCCGTAACATAAACATTGAATTTTATTGCAACACGGATATGACACCACAATTATTATTCACAATGTCATTATTGTTACGATAGTTATCAGTTTTTGTTTTTTAATTTATAAATTTCGTTATTATTGCTTGATGGATCCCTAATGAACATGCACATTTTATGAGTTTTTGGCTTTTTTTAGACAAACGTACGTATATAACGGATTTTTTTAATTAAAATTTCAACTTTATAAGGTGATTTTATTTTTAGGAAATAGGAATTGTGTCTTTATTGTATAAGAATAATTAATAATCTATATTCTTGCCGGTCAACTAACTAATATCTCAGTTATAACGAATTTGATTTAAATAGGCATTTAATTTGTAAATATTCAACAATAAAATTTTAGTTTGCTAGCTAAAATTAATCAATTTGGTAAGTTAGCAATTATTATTCATGATTAAAGGACTAGTTTTACGAAAATGCTTAACCAACGAATATTGCAAAAAACAATTTTGAAAAATCCAAATTAGAACAGTTATAAAAACAAAACTTCAAATACATGACATCGATCTAGCTATACAACCATTCGCGAATTCAAACATAATTGCTGTGGAATTAATTATAGCAAAACTAGATCAGTCAAAAGCTAATAATTATATTATATAATACTCAAAATACTCTACAGTGATTACCAAATATCTTATATACATTTAATGCGGTCAAATCCTAAAAAAAATGACTGGGATGTTAACAAACTTTGTTAAACACAATTTAAAGTAGAGTAGTGGTAAATAGTAGTTAAACATGGTACGTAGATATGCTGTTAACATAAAAAACTAGAGGAACAAGTTAAAGATTTCGAAGTAATAGACCGATAGCAATGACCAAAAACGAACACAACAAAACCATAAGAAGATGATACATTCCTTTCAACTCGACAACGAGCAATGTCCAATTTATTTGAAATTTCCAAACAATATATAATAATAATAATAATAATATACTCCATTATAAACAAACAAACCAAAAAAAAAATACGATATTGTCAGCTTACGAAAAAAAAAGTCCTCAACCAATCACATGTATTACATATAATACATTGCATGGAATGAACATGAAAACTAGAACATTTTTGAAACTCTATATAGACACACAAGACAAAATACGACGACAGGTAGGTACACATTATAATAATATTATATAATACGTACGACAATAGACATTATGGGCAACGACCTACAACGGATGGCAGAAGCTTTTTATAGAAAAATGTAATAGTAAAAAAAATAAAACCAGTTTACAAGTATATTACACCATACGTGCACATACTGTAAAAAAAAATTACAAATAACGGGTATATAACGGGTGGCGTCGTGGCGATGACCAGGTATCGAACCTATATAACCTCTACTACGCACAAGGAGTGAGTACGTGTCCAATTTTTTAATCATT
This sequence comes from Macrosiphum rosae, assembly GCA_016617965.1. Lineage (NCBI taxonomy): Eukaryota > Metazoa > Arthropoda > Insecta > Hemiptera > Aphididae > Macrosiphum > Macrosiphum rosae. The sequence continues at coordinate 17,156 of WHPZ01579656.1, read as the reverse complement.
GGCATAGAACAGCCGCCGAAACGAGTTTCGTGGCCATATATTCGTGGTAGTAGTCTTTTAAACTCTTTTTATGTGTTTCCTTCCTATACATCCAGACGGGCTAGAATGCTAGACAGATGACTAGAATGGTGAACATATGTACATGCCACAACGACTATACAATATATATTGCAACGCACAATACACAGAGTGATCCATTTAAACGTGGTCGGCATATTTCATTTTCGATCAATCCCGAAAATAGTACGCTTATAGTGTTATGCGCATAGTTCGGGACGATCTCTAAAATATCACGCTCCTTAGTCCTTACTATATAAGCACGTAAGAAAATAAAAATAATTATACTATTTAGTTTTTACGAATCAATTTTGTCGGCTAATAGTCGACTACAATGCATTTATAATATGGAAACACATTTATATTATAGTGTGCTAAAAAATATATCTATCTAATTTTACTCGATTACTTAGTTTTATTTTCACGAGAATCAAAAATTATATAATAAACCACTTTCTCTTATACGATCTACATTTTGAAGCAGGCTCAAAAAATTAATTTTTAGTTTTAGAAAATATCTTGTACAATCGGCTCATGATTAACTTAACTTGACATAATTATAATCTCTAAATGAATATTTAAATTTATTTGATTGATGTAACTCTATAATTTTAAATGTATGACAGGAAAACTTAAAAGCCTGAACCATAAAAAAATAATTATGTATTCGAGTAGGTAGTACAACACTTACATTTAAATAAAGCAAAATTTTTCGCGGCTGTGCTATTTTAATACATTAACAATATTTATCATGTATCTACCATAACTTAAAATGGTAATATCTAAGCCTAATTACAACAATTGTATAATTAAATTAATAAATAATTAAATATATCATTATTATTTTTTATACTTAAACAATCGGCATTTTGTTGTCCTTTTTAATGAGGGGGAGGAGATTTTAAGTATATTATAGGTGTATTTATTTTCTAATAATACCGTTTAATTGACCATAAAAATTAATATTATTATGATGGTCATGTTATGTATAATTTATTTCATAATGGCAACCAAAAAAAAATATCTCTCTATACATTCATGATTCTGCACACACAGAAAATACATGGAAGATATTATGAAATATTAAACACGCATATCAGGTTGATAGACTAAACGTCCAATTTAAATCTAAAAAGAAGCCAAAATATAAATTGCACTATAAATGCATATTGAACCAAAATTACTTAGACCACATTTTTTGAACCTAATATCTTAAAACCGAAATATGGGTTTACGATCTAGTATCGAATTTATATGGATCATAAAAATAAATACATACTGTTTTAATAATATTATATTAAAACGAGAATGAAAACAATTCTTTAAAATTAATTTTCAATATGAAAATATTAGATAGTATTTTATATTATTATTAATAAACGTATAAAATATATAAGAACCAACCAAAAATGTATTGTTGTAAAATATATTAGAGTTTGGATATTTGAGGGAGAATTTTAAACAAAACATAATTGTATACTAAATTATTATACCATGTGGAATTGGGTGTGAAGCTTGTACTATATTGTACACTAGCAATTCTTGGGCATAACGTACCAATGTATTGTTAATTATTTTAGGTAGCATTGGTCGTTACTGTCCTATATATACGATAAAAATATACGGACGCACATAACTATTGGACATTGGCTATTCACTATTTGACTGTAGTCCAGGGATTAGTCTAAAAATACCTACCACGATGACAACGACATGTAACATTCCTATGTCCTTGACAGGTAAATGAAGGAAGACAGCAGGGACTCATTTAACGGTATTCAATGACTAAATAATAAATATATTAATCAATATTATGATAATAATTTATAACAGTTGTTAGTCGTTAAATATTTTGTCTCGTCATCGATATGAAACTTTGACGTTATGTTATTACTTATTACGCTGCCTAATAATGTATTTAATGCATTAGGTATAGTCACGTGTTAGGTTCAAAATTACACCATAACAAATTCATGTGAATAATTCATCAATTATTCGAATTTGACAAAAATCACCGTTATAGGTACAATTTAATAATATATCAAAACATCGAGTTTAAACTTTAAAACGATTAAATACTCATACAACTAAGGAATTGTTAGTATAGGAAGTTGACTAGTGGAGTAATGAATAATAATTATGTTTGTTGTTTAGTAATTACTAGCTGGACTGCCACAATACCGTTTAAGATAGTTGCAGCAATAATTCGAAAAATAAATACAACTAGTCAAGACTTTAAAAGTCATGGTCAAATTATAGACTCATAAATCGTTATAAATGTTTTCAATAAATTTTCAAATATATAAATTTTATTTAACTAAAATAGTACAAACTTAAGTTAACAAAAAAAAATATTGGAGAACATCGCTTGGATCAGTATAACGATTAATTACAAGCATAATAGGTTGTGTTGGAGGACTTAACATTTAATTAATTTAAATTAAAGTCCTCGCGGTTATAAAGCATCAAATAGGCATGATATAGCTAGCACCTAACCTATAGTTCTAAACATGTTTTCTCTGTCTTACACACGGAGTGTAGTAGGTATATTCAAAAACCCCTCACCGTATTTCACTCATTGTGATAAACATTACAAGAAAAAAAGAATACCATTATCTGTGTTTTGTCAGAAGCTTTTTGAAAAAAATATAATTTCTAATAGAGTTATTCATAACTAGGTATATCATTTAAAAAAAAAAAAGTAGGCAAGTGTGTGTGGCTCTGCTGTACAGTAGGTTACAAGTGGGTCATTGTAATGATGTTAAATTTGAATTCAATGATAATATAATATCATTGTATAAGAAAAACGATTCTGAGCGAAGACCGTCTATGATATTAGCCATTAGGTAGGTACTAAGTATATTTTATGATATTATTGTGAATAAAGTAATTTATATTACATAACCTATCTACGTGGAACCTACGTAGCCAACAAATAAAATTTTGTTGACAATTATAGAAAAAAAAACTAAACAAATTGAAAGCTGAAAATGTCCGCGAATAGTCCAAAACAAATCAAAATATTTTGAAAATGTTATCGTGTATAGTAAATGCTAATTTAAACAACCGGTGAAAATTTCATGTATAAACGTGGGTAAAAGGTACACCATAAAACAAAATCGATTTTGTCGAAAACCCGTTTTGTTTTTATTCCCAGCGCTTTTGAAAACTATTAGGAACCTTTCGAATGCACCAACCTAGATTCACTTGCCCATTGAACAAGATACTGTTGAAGAAAATCGAAGCAGTTTTACTGACCCAAACGGTGATGACAGACACAAACATTAAAAATAAAAAAAAACAATAAAAGAACACACATCATTGTAAAATACATTACATATTCATCGTTCCGGTCAGAATCTAAAATAAATACTAATATAACTAAAATGCTGAAAAACGTTTCCGTCAAACCACAGTTAAATATAATTGTTTATTGTTGTTATACTTAAATACAATATCAATGGTTTAATTTCAATAAGTTAAATACGTTAAGGTTTTATTGGTAAGACTGAGAAAATATTTTTGCTGATGAGCCCTTTTAATAGATTATAATTCATATTATATTATTTAAGAGTCCAAGGGACACACACACACACACACGAAAAATATGACCATGAAATTGTGCCAAATTAAAAAAACTTAACAACGATACAAGCAAAGAATTAAATCGATACACAACTATTAGTCATATAGAATATATTATGTTTTTAAAATAAAAAAAGGAATACTTTAACAAATTAATACTGCAGCACTTGCGGAAATTATTTCCTACATGGTATTTTATTATAATATGAAGGATGAACAATCAAATTATTTTATTGTTCTAACATGCATATTGTTAATACAAAGGTACTCTGGTAGATACAAATTATAAACAAACTACATAACTAATAACTTCACTTAAGTCAAGTGTCGTTGAGCCTATATACTACAAAAATTCATAAGACTGTAATATTAAATTAAAATAGTTTTGTGATGAATTTGCAACCATTAAATAATAATATACTTAGAAACCTGCAGACTTAGGACCTTGGATGTTAATAAAACTCATATTCATACACGCTCTAAGTGAATACATACAAATGTCACAAACTTAACGGAGTTATATTTTTTTTACTTACCTAAATAACTTACTAACTAAATGTTAAAATCTTAGTATAAATATCACACTCATACTTAACTGTAATATAGTTATTTTATATAGACATTTTGATGAAGTTCAAAAACATACAAAAAACCGCCTTTATAGTTCAATATAGTGCTACCATTGTATAAATTATATTCTTTATTGCAAGTTTGAAATTAAGAGCATATTTTTACATAATTTTATAAATCGATAAGCATTTACCACGTAAATAATAGTTAAATCTATAATTCTGAAAACATTGTTTGTCATACCACCATAAATATATATTTATGTAAATTAGTACAAATATAATTTCCAAAACATATTTAAAAAAATTAGATCATATATTTATATTGTTACAATTAAACAACACAAATACTAACAAAACGAACAACGTAAAATGTTTGGATTATATTGACCTATTAATTTGAATTCTTAAATCACTGACGATTGTATATTGTGTGCCGTGGTGACCTGACGAGTAACCAAGTATGCAACTGCAAATCAGCATGTGATTTCAAAAGACAGTGGGTGTACTATAATTAATTATTAGTGTCACGGGGAAGATTATATAAATTGGAATACCTAATTAATTGCTCTGAACTAAAAAGTGATTTACTGATTTATTTAAAACACGAAAGGTGTAATCCAAATTCCTAGGAATTCCCCCCCCCCCGTCTGGGTAATTAATATAGAATTTGTCGAGGCACTGGAAATATATTTTTTACACAAATTGAGATTTTTGTTTTTATTTATTTTATTACGATCGTTAATCAAATACTTTACATAATATTATTATGTGAGTACTATTTTTTACGTTTACGACATTAGTCCGGTTACAACAGACTTTTAATATAAAAGAAGCTTATATTGCCCCGAGAGAAAAAACAGGGATGAATGAATATTATTTTGTACCTAGATTATCAACAAAAAACTGGTAGAAATATGGATTTTAATTTTTAATCGTCAGGCAGAAAAAAACTAAAATGTATGAATATTAAACCGATTTCAGCAAAACATTAAAGGTAATTTATTATTTTTACTTTATTGAATGATTATTATATTTTCTTAAATTAAGTTAGGTAATTAAGTATGCTTATATACAGGGTGTCCCGTGAGGATATACCCATTAGCCGTAGAGGGGGACTCGCCACCCGGACAAAAACCAGTTTATTGACGTTTTACTAATAAACTAAAAAAATTATTAAAAATCAAGAGATTAATGAAAATAAAATGTTAAAAGCTCAACATTTTCACAAAAATATACTCTATAGAATGGCTATCTTCAATTGTTTCAAAAATAAAAAAATAATTTTTTACTAAAAAATTGAATTTAATTAAAAAATAAATTATGTGTAGTACTTGTCTCTGTGAGTCCAATAAAAAAAAAAACAGATTTATGATATATTTATTATCTTAGGAGATATCGCAATGGGTAAATCCTCGCGGGACACCCTGTATTTCTGGGCGGTGATCGACAAACGATAATTATCTATAGCAACTACCAATAAATAATAATAATAAATATAGTCTCAATTTGTATTATATACGTATTAATCTATTAAGACGATTCAAAATTAACAAACAATCTAACCTACTTTCGAAATAGGTTAAATTTAAGCTCGTTAGAAATTTAAAAAGATCAGCTTAAGTGCTAATCTACACCATTGAATATATTGATCATTTATCATTTTTTAGGTTTCAACGCCTTTATGTCACCGTAAATTCTAAACGTCAACGACAATTCATTTTCATTAAACTGTCTCACGTCAAGCAGATTATTTTTAATAAATATGAATTGGCTTACCCCAGTATGGTAAAACTGGATTGTATTAAATAGGTACAAATAAAATTACATTTTACAGGTTAAAGCGATTACTAGGTATATTGATTAGTATTGCTCACAAGACTGATAATGACCTTTATAATCAATAAATAAAATACAAATTTTATCGAATATATTATTATATAATATATTATATTTTATTACACAGGCATCTCGCGTGATTTGCTACTTAATTTAAAATCGTGTGGCAAAGGAATCTGCATTATTCAATCATACTAAACATAAAACAGGCTAATCTAAGTAATATAATATACTATAAAAAGTATGTAGACATTTTTACGAAAATGTGAAACGTATCATTTATTTGCGTGGTATAGAAACTCTAGATAAGGTATAGCAGGGGGGAATTGTATCATATATTCAAGAACAATTCAGGTAGAACGTCCGCACCCACTTACTTGTCAGTCCTTGATTATTGACCCAAGACCAACAATATAGTTAGTGAAAATATTCCTAGCATATTTTATGCCACCATAATATATTATACTAATCCGTTATTTACATTATATTTTATAAAAAATTAATTGTTCACATTAATATTAAAGACCAATTTGAATATTTAAAATAAACTCTAAACAAAAGACCGCACAACATATTTTGAGGTTTATTAACTTTTTCATAGTAATGCCGCAGGTAAAATCGTAAGAATAAAGAACCAGTATCCCTGAAAAAATAATGCTATTGGAATTGCAAAATTATTTGTTCTAAATTCTAATCTTAAAGAAGTTTTACGCATTTAATCTAACTATTCATTTTTTCGTTATTAATAATGTTTAGCTATTTGAAGCTTTGATAAAATACGTTTATTGAAATCATAAGTGTTATTTAAAATAGATTTTTTTTTTAATATTTGAATTTCGAATACGTGCATGTACCTACGAAAGGTTACATACTTAATAATATATAAGTAGGGTTATGAGTATGAAATATTTTACATGCAATTTTCACTTTGAAATATTTCAAACTTGAAACTTTCACCCTTCTTGAAATGTTTTTTTTGGTGTGTTTCATCAAATCATCACTTGATGTTCGTAATGATTTCATACCTGATAGGTGATTATTAATATTTAATTCCAGATCATGATATTAAGACGATATTATATAGATAGATAATTAGTAGGTACCTATGTAATTTGTATAATGTACTATGTAATAAATATGTAATAATATTTTTCACTAAGACTTAACTACCTAAGTAGAGGTGTTAACTGTACATTCTACTATACCTAATTTTAAATTAAAATTTGTTTTTTTTTTTTATCTTTTATTAACATAAAAATATTTCAAAAAATTTCATGAAATTTCAGAATCCTATATTATATAAGTTATAACATTTAAGGTATATACAATTATTTAAAGATTGGAACTATTTTTTTTTTTAATAAACATTATGTCATGAATAAATCGGGCATGATTGGATGAATCAATATAAGAGGCACCACGTAAATAAATTGTACGATATTATGTTATACGTTTGCGTAAAAAATTTCAACATATACATTTAATATTATACATTAATTATTAGATTAGCACGTTTAATACGATTGAACAGTGGAGATTCCTTATTACCACACTGTTTTAAATATTTAGTACCTAGAAAATCATGGAGATTTAGAACTAAAAATTATTCTAATTACAGAATAGATTCATAAATTATTTCATGACGAAGTTGGTTAGGTTAGGTTAAGTACCTTCATTGGAAGTTCTCTTTACTATTTTACTTTCATGAGATTATTTTATCAATTAAGCTTATTGTTCAGATCTTTAATAGATGGCCTAACAAAGAATTTTGTTAAAAAAAAGATTTACAAATGCAGTTACTATAATATGTGCGTAAATACATTTTAATAATGAGTACATTTTTAAATTTTAAATAGATTAAAAGTTATTATAAGAAATAAAAATATACCTAGATAAGTAAATAATTAACAGTTTATAAAATTAATATAATAAAGGTACAACAAATATCATTTTTATGATGCTTATACTTTAATGTATATAAAACAATGAGTAGCTCAAAAGCCATTATGATTAACGATCTAAACTTTGCACACATATAAACTATCATAATATATTACCACCTATACATACTATTAGACTATTTACATAGTTCGGAACTGTCGTACTGATTATTTTTTAGCAGGCATCATAAATCACTGCACTACATAAAAGTAAACATGTTTAAATAAGAACATCACTTTGAAGTTCTGAACACTTTGTAAATACATATTTTAGCTACCTACAACATATATATATATACGCATAGCTAAAAAGTATTGAAATAATTATAAATATGCATTTAGAATATAACTAACAGCGTAAAAATAATTAAAAAACATACAATATAGAATTGAAGAATTTGCAATATAGAATTCTTAATAGGATTAATTGTAATTATAGGTGATTTAAAAATAAATTGTTGGCACATAAAACCAAAAATTACAAAACTGTCAAGAAAGTATTTAGACACGTAAATATAATATATTATTAGGTACTTAATTAATTAATTTTCTAATGTAATATCGTTATTGCTATGTACATATTATGCCATATCAGCTATTCATTGTTTTGTAATTTATTGTTAATATAGAAAATTAATTATAAAAACCGTATACGACTGATAAAGAAGAACAATTTATTTTATTTCTAGTAACAAATTGATCTGTAATTCGCAAAACATGCATTATAAGCCAATGATTTATTACAATATTATGTAAAAGTAAAACGCATGATGATAATAATAAATAGATTGCAAAAGCTCAAATTAATTAATTCATCTAAAAAAATGTAGATATTTTTAGATACATGAGCAGAACAAGGAAGCTGTTGATTGAACGGGGTCATAATAATTGTACCCGCGATCACCAACATTTAACAAGATCAGTTATTCGAGCAAAAGAAAATCTTCAAAATATTTACTGGATTTAAGCCGAGGATGATTCTATAAAGTAGGTATAAAATATTAACTTTCTGTTTTCGAAAATGCAATCATATAGTAAATTCCTGCAGACTAAAATTTTATCATAATTTCTACTCTAAAATCTTTAGCATAGTTTTTTCAAAAACTTCTGGGAAATTCAAAAAATAAAGATGCACAACTATAAGAATAATATATTTTAGAAAACTTCTTAATTTTACTAGGATGTGCATAGGCTTATAGAAAAGCTAATAAATTCTATATTTTACTCGAAGTCAAAATGTTAATAATTTTTTTATTAAAATAATAAATCTAAAAATATTGCGTGTATAGAGCCATATATTACAAATTCAAGAGTTTGTGTAAAGTAAAGACCATTATTTATTCCGCTAGTTATACATTTTTAAGACATACCTACCTAACTTAAAAAGGTTCAATCGATTTTACTTCTATCCGTGAATACTTACCTGCTAAAAATAAAATATGGACTCAATACAATAGAATTCATTCAATTATTAATTCAAAGTTGTCCGGCCACCCACTATAAAAATTTAACATAATGTCATAAGGACTAAAAAATATAATAGATATAAATTATAAATTAAAATAAAATATACAATAACTCATTAATGCCATGCAATCCTCATAAATAAAAAGGTTGCAACTCCATAACAATGTTTGATATTTGATTTTCATGTACAAAAAGTAATAATGCACTATTGCAGTTTATACCTCTCAATATGAATATGAAATTCACAAATTAATTTACATTCTTCTTATGTAATAATACATTATTCATCATCAAGAAAAGAGTGTATTATACCCCACCGAGTGTGATCTATCCAGGAGGTGGATCAGTTCAACATGACATTTTTTAATTGTATTATCTTTACAAGACGTGTGACACCTTTTAATTTCAGCAAACAATACGTTTATAATTAATTGGAAAAATTAAAATTATGAGCTACTTAAATAACGCCATTGCCACTTAATTCTTTCAACAAGTAATAGGTTACCTTTAACTTAACTGCTTTAAAAAGAGATAATTGTAATTATTATGGTAGAGCTCAGACATTTCTCATTATTTTAGTGAGAATGAAAATTTATCTTTTGTAATTTTGTATGGGCACCTATATAACAAAGTTGATGTATTTTTTCATATACCTAACTATTATATTATTAGGCTATTCATAAACCTACGGGCTACATTAGATTTCTATTATAATATAAGATTTCAACAGTTCTAAATTAAAAATCTACTAGGTAATATCTATTTTTAAACACTTTAAATTTTATATTTTTCGATGTATTTATCATATATTTTAAGAAACGTTGGTAGAATAATATTATATTAATATTTCTCTAATCAGGCATTAAAAAAAAACCAAAATATGACACGACAAATATTTTTAACGTAAAAGTTAGAAAACACTAGTAGATAATATAATATGATATCTACTACCTAGTGCTTATTTCCTTTGATAGCAGGTATTTAATTTCAATAATCTATGTTACAATATTCTTCTTTGATTTAATAGGTACCTACCTATAAATTATAATTAGTATCAACATTGTACATCTAGAAGTATCGTGAACATAATATTATGTTGCACAACATTTAATTTAAGTCGTAGACGGGTATTGAATAAAAGTTCTTTATTGTCAGTTTTAATATTTTAATTTTCATTCCCGCCAAGATAGTGAAAAATTTGTCTGTGGTCCACCGAAATTACAACATTGTCCAATGTCCCATGGGCCATGTGCAAAGTCTTCCGGTTGTTAATTTCGTCAATATTATGTTATCAACTGTCACAAATCTACCAAAAGTATTTTATACTCAAACAAATTATAGGTTTTTGCCATTTAGCACGATTGGCCGTGAAAAAATTAGTAGATAATAAAAACATTATCGCAGTACGCAATTCTAGTTTACAATAATTATGATTTCCCGGTTAGAAACATTGAAAGATATTATGTTTATCGGTTTAGCGACCGTACAAAATGAAAACAAACGTTTTGAATATAGTTTAAACGTGTGTATAACGGAAGAAATTCATTCATCGAGTCGTACTGAAAACATGTCGCACACAGTAGTTTTATCGTATCATAATTATTTTTAATTAGACGGTTATTGTGAACCAAAACGATAATAATATGGTAATCAAATCACTTCCGATCGGTCGGCAATGACACCAGCCGAGAACCCCCCCCCCNGGCACTTGTTTTTTGTACCTGTATTATAGCTCTCGTACAACCGACACGTATTTAGGCACAGGCTTTAAATCCGAAGGCAAATTTATTATAATTTTCAACATAGTCGTAGGTGGGTAGTCGTCGCGATTCCGGCGCGGCACCCGACCACCTGATATCCCCATCCGGCCGTGTACCAGAATAAACACGGTTCCGCGGTGCAAAGGCCGCGTGCGTTGCGTATCGAGTTACGTTTCGCTTTATGCCAATTAACACGTTGCCGTGTCCGACACACGGCAGCGTTTGACCGACCTAAAATACCTAACCCAAAGGTCACACACACGCACCCACACGTGTGTGTAACGTCAGCGATAGGTGTGTGCGCGTGCGTGAGCTATTGCAGTGCACATTGGCTGGCTGTGGCGAGTGAGAATAATTCTATAAGAATATCATTATTGCGATGGAAATATTAAATAAAAAAGATAATAATATTATCATTACACCGCGTTTAAGAACGTCGGTCCGGCTGCGATTATCGCCGATAATTTTCGATTATATAATGATATACAATTTATAAATTATTTACAACGATAATAGTATTATAACCTATCGGCGCATCGTGATCATCGCGTGTTGAATTCTTATATTATTATCGTGCACATCGGACTGGACGCGAATCTCCGGCGGCGGCGCTCGAGGGGAGGGGGAAAAATGCGTTACGGTTACCCAAACCCGTTCCGATCGATTTAAAAAAAAAATCCGAGACAAGCGGTAATATATACGTACAACAATGGTACACACGTCGAGACGGCGACGGGTAAGGAATTAAATTGTACCGGCGCGCAGAGGTCACCGGCTCGGGAGACGCGGTACAACGACGTCGGCGGCTGCAGCGACAGGGCGACGGGTGGTGGTGGCGGCGGCCACAGGAAACAAAGATTCCGACGAGTGCGGGGAAGGGGGGGAAATAAAATAACCGTACGGACGAGCGGGTTGTTCCGCGTGTGTCGTCGTCGTCGTCGTCGTTACACTTGTATTGTATTTTGCGCGAAATAATCGCGTCGTACCGTGAACCGGCCGCGACGAAACGGACCGTGGGCGTGTAAAAAACTCGGTGCCGGACAAAAAGCGTTGAAAGACATTAAGCGCGATCGGACTAATCGGCGACCCTTCTCCTCCACCGCCATCGTTGCGGTGGGTCTCGTTGGACGGCGACAAACCCGCCGGCGGGTGGTCAACCGCCACCGTCCATACCCGACACGGCAATTATAATAATTTAACATCGTTGGATTGCGGTACGACCACCATATCGGCGGCGTCGATCGCGTATCGCGTCCAGCAACGTTTTCTCCACGCGGTTCTCGGACGAGCGCGCTTGACGTGGCGCGGGGGAGGGAAGGGCCGGTGGTACGCGCCGCTATCGATTTACGAAATGACATTTTCGCGTGCACGAGGGGCAAGCCGTTTTCTCCGGCGGCGGCGGCGACGGGACCCGAGCGGTGGCCGGCGCCGCCGAATCCGACTTCCGGCCGAAATGTGCTTTTGACGCGGCGGAGAGTATATATATTCTAATAAAATAAAACCCGCCCGTCGTGATATTTTATATCGCAATTATTTGTTCAGGGATATTGTACCCAAAGGGCGAGGAAAAAACGGCGTTTATGTCGTAATCGTCGCGACACGCGAACGGATCTCACTAGGGTATAATATTATTGTAATAATTTAGTAGTAGGTACTCACTTGAAATGGAATTCTTCGACGTTGCGAGAGGAAAATAAAACCTTATTTTTTATAAATAAACTAACTTATCCGAGTACGATATGACGTTTTTCATATGCGATGTTGTACAGTTGTTACCTATCGTAAAATAATAATGTGATATTCACACGGATTGTGTTCTGTGTACGCTTACGTGCGACACGTACACGGTGGTGGTGCGCGTTCGGCTGACTGGGCCCGGTGCCTGCCGGTTTTCGCTATTTAAAGCGGCGGCGGCTCCGGCGGCGCGCGCATACAGAGTGATGCTAGTAGTCATGCGACCAGTCGCCTTAGCCGTGGCCGTTGAGCCGCCGTGCCGATTTTCCGTCGAAATTACTGTACCGCGGTTGTATAATATAAAACATGTACACGTTTGTAGGTAGCCGTGTATATTTTAAAATTTAAATATTGCGATACAATTTTTTTACGTGTCGTTGTCGCATGTTACGGATATCGAGTTTGTAGCATTATTAAAATCACGTACGAGATCCGTTTCCCGTGACGACGAAATAGATTTCGGCAACCGACCAAATCGACAACCCCGTAACGACCAACGATAATATTATTATTATTGGACATTTTTGTATTTGAAGTCTAGTCGAAAATAATATGCGACGACCACCGACTCGTCAAGAGTATAATTATTGTTGTGAGTGATAGCCGTCGTTAGTCGCGTTAATCGTCATCAAGTCTGCACCGATTTCCAGCAAATTTAAATCGTTCTCTGACTATTAATTCGTCCTTAAATTCGTTCAACACGCAGTTAGGTGCTATACACGGTGTGAACCTAAGTATCGATATGTACCACCCAATTAAAGCATTAATATTATGTGTCTGGACTTCGTGTCACCTCATGTTAACACCGCTTAACGGCTCGTAAATTGCGTAACACGGCGAAAACACCTACACGGCATTTGAATAGAAAACAATTTAACGATTTCGCAGTAACATTATGACAACATTGGTACACAGCAGTCGTTTAAAATCCATTTGAGTTGCGCGTGTAATTTATTCGCCGGCGTCGTAATAAATTTACCGATTAACGGTTTATACCGCCGATGACCAGTGTAAAACAAAAAGGGGACTATACGAGAAAATCTTATACATAATAATACCATAAATTATTATTATAATATAATATATTGTTATCAGACGAAACGATTTTTCCTGCACAGCCTTGTGGGTGTGTTCGCCTCGTTTGAAAAACCCAACCGGCGAATGCCGCGTGCGCGACACACACGACAGAACCACCCTGTATACGCCAATTTATTATCCGTTAACGCCGTTTGTAGTTTGTACTTCGCACGCACAGCCGCCCCTTTTCGCCATACGATACACCGGCTGTGCGACCGGCGAGTAACGGCGGCGGCGGCGGCGGCGCAATAATGTTCTGCGAACAGTCTAACCTCCTTGGAATAGTTGCGGTGCCTACACTGTGCGCCGGGTGTCCACGGTGTCTTCTCCACATCACGCCATCGCGGCCGGCAGCGGTGGCCGGGTCGATCGTCGGCCGCGATGGCCGATGAACGCGATGACGTCACAACTTTTCGAGTTTCGCGGCGGGCGACAAACAGCTGCTTGGCCGTCGAATACCAGCTGACGAAATATCGAACTATCGGCTTGGACAATCGATAGTCTTTGGCCTTTTCGGCTGTATTTAATAATTTTAGACCTAAGTGTTCTAGATATAGTATAAAGAAAAAAAATACATGCAGCAACAATATACATTAATATAATATACTAAGTGGTAGTTGTTTGGGGGGGCAAAGAAAAAAGTCCATATAACCAAAGGGATTTAAAAATAGCTTGATCAATGACTACACCAACAATAATCAGTGTTCGGTATTATTGGAATCGTCGAGTAAGAATATAATATCCGAATGGACACAGTCGAACAATGTTCAATGTTGATCTATCTACGGTTGTAGTCTTGTATTACATGTATACCTTATACATACAAATTTGTTCGAAGTTAATGGAAATTTCAAGTATTTATAAATTGTAATTATTTAAATAGATACATATATATTTATTGTTATTTATTTACTGGAATAAAACTAAACGTAAAAAGTAAATTTTTAGTAGAATATAATAGTTACACAGGTACAGGATAATAATTAATATTCAAATATTCAATAGTAATAATAATAAGTACCGAGTAATAAATTGCTAATTAAAATTTGAAAAAGCGGGTAAGTGAATGTCGCTTTGCTGTACAGTAGGTTACAAGTGGGTCATTGTATAATGGATTCGATAAGAGTGGCATTCATTATTACTTGGGCTGGGAATTTAATGCCCTAAAAAAATTGAAAAAATGCCCTTAAAAAATGCAAAAATGACTTAAAAAACTCAAAAAATACATATAAACTATATTTATGGTGGTAGCTTAAAAATTGGAAAAAACATTTAAAATTATACTACAGTAATGTATTTTTTTTGTTTAATAGTTTATTGTACGTTGTTACTTGTTTTTACGCTTCTGTTTTCTTAATCGTTCTTTCTAAAATAATAATTTAAAAAAACATTATGATGAAATATATGAATATTTGATACTATACATAATTTATCATTCGTATCGTCGGTAGTTTGCCGAAAGTTTCCTGTGAATCGTAACAGTTTTTGTACATTTTATGAAGAAATTGTGAAAAATGCTTAAAAAACTAGAAATGCACTAAAAACGTCAAAAATGTCCTAAAAATGCATTTAAGGTTAATTTTGTCGAAAAATTCAAAAAAAATGCAAAATAAAAAACTAAATAATAACAAAATAATCACTATACCCAAAACACATTTTATACTTACGGATCAACGTTTCAAAACATCAGAAAAAAAGATGCATTTGCATCAAAATCCCAGCCCTAATTATTACTATCAAATATCCATATTCGATATGGGTAGTTGTAGGTATATATAGGTAGGCGATATATTTGGTAGGTATACAGGGTGTCCCGCGAGGATTTACCTATTGCGATATCTCCTATAAGATAATAAATATATCATAAATCTGTTTTTTTATTGGACTCACAGAGACAAGTACTACACATATTTTATTTTTTAATTAAATTAAATTTTTTAGTAAATAAGTTAAAAAAAATTATTTTTTTATTTTTGAAACAATTGAAGATAGCCATTCTATAGAGTATATTTTTGTGAAAATGTTGAGCTTTTAACATCTTATTTTCATTAATCTCATGATTTTTAATAATTTTTTTAGTTTATTAGTAAAACGTCAATAAACTGGTTTTTGTCCGGGTGGCGAGTCCCCCTCTACGGCTAATGGGTATATCCTCACGGGACACCCTGTATCTATAGGTACATCAGACGCTAATAAAAAATTATTGTGGATTTAAGCTCAACTTTTTTTTTATTTCCATTAACAAGAACTTATGATGAAACTTGTATTAAAATGTCATGTATTTTGACATAGGGATACATTTTTTATCGACAATAGTTTAAAAAAAGCAATAAAAACAAATTTTCTTATGCCTTTAAATAGCAAAAAAAAAGTCGTCGTTTTTTGAAAATTGAATGGTGATTAGAAAATGGTAATCTAAACATAAGGTGAATATTTTAAATTATTTATATGGTTGTTAATCTTTTAGTCAAACCAAAAAAACTAAATCGATTTTTACCAAAATTGTCTTACTTTTTTCTATAAATATCGATCAAAAAATATTGGCTGAATCAAAAAGGTGAAAATATAATACAAGGTTCCTCATAAGTTGTGACAATAACAGTTCGACAATATTGAAGATGCATATGGGTAACAACGATTTTTTTTCATAAGTATTTGGAGTTCAAATTTTAATAACATTTATCAAGATCACGAAAATGTGCAAAATATTTTGTACCTACCTTAAAGACGTAAAATGTATAGATTTATAAAAATTAACATAAGCAAAGTCGGAAAGTCCCCCACAAGTCTGCTTGAAATTTGTTAGGGGTACATATTATAGTGTCTTATATTTTTTACATAGTCTGCCAGAGCATTTTTTAACTATTTCGGCGCCACTGCAGATTCGGAATATTCCCTTTGTGGCTTGCGGCCAGTTGCAACTAATAAAAACTCAAACTTCTATCTACAATGTTCATATTACATAATATAAATATATAATATATTACTTATTACTTTTGTAAAGTTGTAAGTTTATGAGTATGTAAACTGTAAAAAAAAAACCACGCCATATCATTGGTTATACAATACTAACCTATATATATTATATTAAATACTATTTTGGTATATTTTATAAATATTGAACATAA
>WHPZ01579655.1:0-20608 GCA_016617965.1 Macrosiphum rosae | reverse complement strand
TATTGGTACATACGAGATTATTTATTAATTTTGTGGGGGACGAGGTGGCTGAGCGGTCTAACGCGTCGCTGGGTGGCATTTTTCTCCGGGCAAGTCACGATTAGGATTTATATTTATACTAATTGGAAGTTTGATTGTGCATCACATGGTATGTTTCCTTATACCTAATTATATGTACCGAACTTTTTCACCATGGACTTTTTATATTTCGGACTTTTCCACCGTTGACTTTTTATACCTCGGACTTTTTAACCACGGACTTTTTATACTTCGGACTTTTTGGTAGTATACCACACAGTACATACTGCTGCCATTATGATATTGACGATAAAATTAACGGCGGTTGTTGAGCGTCGGTCAGGAATCTAGGAAAAATGTATTAAAATAAAACCTATTGATTCTACGTATTTTGTACACGGTACATTTTAATAGGTAATAAACACAATTTAAAAAACGTATTTTATGTTTCCATTGACCATTAAAAGAGGTTGAGATAAATTAGAAAAACAATATTTTGATAATTTACCAATTTTACCAGTCAATTAATTATTATTTATAAAATCAGAAGTGTTACCGTTACCGATATTGTAAAAAATCGGTACAGAAAATTTGGGAGTGCTAATTTTGATTTTGGGAGTGCTAAGCACTCCCCTAGTTGGGCCCGTGTTATTATTTAGTATTTCAACGATTAACAATAGAATTTACAAATATCTTATACCTTTAGCAATGAATAATAATATATAATATTGTACGAATTAAAACGATATAATATTACTACGCAAATTCCTAGTATTAGTTTTTCGTTTATATATTAGTAAAATAATACAATTAATAACTATGCAACTGTATGATATTATAAGAATAATGTCTAGATATAATAACTATAGCGATAGACATGAACAATCGTCGAGGCCAGCTAGGGCCGGCGTTATACGATTCTGAAGGGGGGTGAGATCAAGTATTTGCCGACTGAAATATAATTTATGCCACTGTAAAAATGTCAACCCATAATTTCTTGAAACAAACCATATGTGAAGTACCTATACAACTCTTCATGGCTTTTCTGTACAATAGGTAAGGTGTGCTAAAATAACCGAACTAAAACATTTTGAATAGTTCTATGCATATTGTCTGTTATACTACTAATTGTTACTTGTAGATCATATACAGCCGGTAGCCGTACAGGTACACTGTACAGGATTGTCTGGATTATTTAAACTTTACAAATTGTGCATTATTAAATTAATATAATATGATAAGGGTTATAGGAACCAAAATCTAAAATAAAACTTCGGCATCTGCAGGTTCCACTTGTGGAAGAACCTAAGTAAGGCGTGTGAAAATTGATCGGGAACATAATATACTAATTTGTGCTGGGCAGTGGTTGTTTTTTAAGTTAACCATTTGGGCTGGCCAAAACTTTTACCAACTCTATTAAAAACTGAAATGACACCACTGACTGTAATAATAACATTATAGGCCTACCACACACATCTCACAGTTAGGTGCTTGAGATAGGGATTAGCGATAGCACATATCACGTTTTAGGACAGTAAAAGTGCTTGGATTTTCTTCAACAGTAGCTTTTCTGATATGAAAGTGAATCTAGTTGGTACTTNGGTAAAAAGTGGAAATTTCACAGTAGTTTTCAAAAGCGCCAAGCAAAACAAAATAAAAATTAAGGAAAAACGGGAATTTTTACACTAAAATTTGTTTTCGAACAAATCGATTTTGGTTTTTGGTGCAACCTTAAACAAATGATCGTAGGTACATGCAATTTTGACTGAATGTTTATATTAGCATTTTCTATATACGATAACATTTTCAAAATGTTTTGATTTATTTTGAACTGTTTAGGCATATTTTCATTTTCCATTTTTTTCTAAAAATATCAATAAAATTTTATTTGTTGGTTAAAAAAGCTTGAAAATGTAATACAAGGCTCCTAATATTTTGTTTCAAACGCAGATGAAAAATATTAAAAATCCTTCGTCACAGTTTTTTTTACAAGCATTTAAAGTAAAAATATAGAAAAATCACGAAAATTAGCAAATTATTTTGAGTTAAGAATTCGTAAAAATTTTTCTTTTTAAATCTAAGATTTTTAAATGTAATACAAGATTCCTTAAAAGATTATCTACCTTTATCAAAAAAAAAAAAATGTCTATAAGAAAGTCAAATTAAATTTTTATGAGCGTTTGAAATTCAAATTTTTACAACATAGGATATTCACTCGATATCTCATGTAGCGATTTCCTTATTTTGTTGTAATTCAAAAACGAATAACTGTAAATACATGAAAACTTCACTGAGTGTTCATATTAGCATTTCCTATACACTGTACAATTTTGAAAATATTTTGACTCTTTTTGAGCTGTTTACGGACATTTTCAGTTTTCAATTTTGACAACATTTATCAAATTTAAAATTAAATAATTATTTTGTAGTTAAACATTTATAAAATGTTCAACTTTTATATCTATGGATTGAAAATTCAAAACAAGATTCCACGTAAGTAGTTAATTCCGTTACCAAAAAATCTAAAAAATACAGAAGCACAGTTTATTTTTATAGTCATTTTAAGTTCAAATTTCTACAAAATTACATAATAAAAAACCTAGAATAACCATTTTATTTATTTTGTTGTGATTGTATAATATTATTCGTGGGTACTTGAAACTTCTAATGTACACTATTATATATCTATGATAGTATCAGGGTTTGTTGTTGATGTATAACGCGTTATAAGTACCTAATGGATATTGTGATATGATTAATTTGGAATTTATTATAGGTAGGTAAATCTTTTTGTAATACCATAGATGAGTATATAATATGTCTTGTATCTAGCTTGACATACCGTCTCTGCTCAGAATCTTTTTCTTATACAATGATATTATTATAATATCATTGAATTCAAATTTAATACCATCCATTATACAGTGACCCACTTGTAACCTAGCTAGCTAATGTACAGTAGAGCACCTTTTTATTACTAAAATTATAACCTATGAAAATCTAGGATAACAGTTTTTAACAAGTCGTAGAATTTCTGACGGTTCTCCATTATGTAGAAAATGCCGGCCGATAGTTACGAAAAATTCAAAGGGTGTGACGACCCACCATACCCACATTGCCGCCGGCCATGGTCGTGCAGGCGTCGATGTCGCCATCGGTTTTTTCTTGGGAAAAATAACCATTTACTTTGCTAAAAAATAAACGAAAATAAAATCCGAATACATTGTTGAAAAATAGACATATTTCACTGAATAACTACGTATAAAAACGGAAGAATTGCTCTGATAAAAGATGCCTATACAATTTGTCGACTGCGGTCTCAGAGGCAAAGCCACTGTTGTCGACTACCCGTCGACGGTCGACCGCGGCACTCAACGTGTTAATAAAATAAGAATGTGTAGAATTTGTTAATAAAATAACCTCCTCTATAGCCATCCGCCTGGGATAAATGTAGTTTTGGGTATTTGTTAGTGTGCAGTGAGACACATTTTGTGCAGTGAGAAAAGTAGCTGTGCAGTGAGAATTGTTACTCCCTGTGCAGTGCAAAGAAAGAATTTCAACATGATATATCTTATTATATCTTATTGCAAAACAATAATTGAGTAAACTTCAAAAATAAAAAAAAAATGTTTCTATTAAAATTAAAAATTGTGTATATTATTCATTATTATACTGTTTGTTTTTTTTTTTTAAACAAAAAAAAAATACCTACCACCTTTAAGCACATGCTTGTGGCGGCGGTGGTAGAGTGTTATATAAAATTATAACTAATATCAAATTACAACAGTTAAATATAATTCCTTATTATTTATTCGAGTACCTATTTTGAAAATAACCAAATCTGATTTTTTTTTTCATTTCTATAGTTATGCGATTCCCGTCTGTATATAATATGTCCCTTTTTGTATTTACTGACATTAAGTTGTAGTTATTTGGACCTAGATAATCTATGAATTTTTGACCGTACGCTTTTCTAGAATACTATCTCCGTTCTGACATCAAATGGGTACAACTGCCCCGGGCGCCAAAATGTTGTGGTCAGAAATTTGTTTACTTGCGAATTATTAAAATTATATAATTTTAATTATTTTAACAACTGTATCGTACATAGTATATTATGCTGTTTGAAATTTTTTTAATTAACATTAATTAGCGTAATATTGTATAATTTTATTTTATTTATTCGTGAAGTATGTGTGTATTATAGACTCGGGGCCGCGTTTAGGGGGGGTGGGTGCTGGGTACAACTGCCCCGGGCGCCAAAATGTTGTGGTTAGAAATTTGTTTGCTTGCAAATTATTAAAATTATATAATTTTAATTATTTTAACAACGGCGTATTGTATATAATTAGTATTATGCTGTTTGACATTTTTTTAATTAATATTAATTGGCATAGTTTTGTATAATTTTATTTTATTTATTCACGAAGTAGGTAGGTACCTACTTAAATAGTTAAAAAAAAAACAACCTATATGATGAATTAAAAGCAAAGTTTAAGTGACATAAATTGAAATGTATATCTTTGCGGAGAGAGGACTAAACAATATTTTTAACAAAAGCTCACATTGTAAAACAAATATTCTTTTCTGTGCAGATCAAAATCTAAAAGGTTAAGAGGACTTGATACCAGCATGTGTTGTCTCCATCTTACAATTGCGTAATTTTACTCTAGGCGAAACACGCTAAACTCCGTTAATTTAAAAATTAGAGTGATTTGACCTCTTTTGAAATTTAAAGGTAAGAATGTTGTCTAGGCAACCTCGTGGGCTTTTTATTATATTTTAATTTTAAACCGAGTCATGAGGTTTTTAAGATGTACGAACAATTTATAATTTACATAACTCATAACTCGCTTTAAAATTGAAATATAATAAAAAGCCCACGAGGATCTATCTCCCATATTTTCCGTGGGTAGGCCCCTAAGGGGGGAACCATTTTTTTTTCCACCAAAATGGTGCAAAATGTCTAAATTCGGCACTGATTATAGTGGTGCAGTTGTGCACACAATCGATATGCACATTTGCAGTAAAAATTTAAACAAGTCGAAACCCGCAGCCCGCGTTTTAATGGAATTGATGTGCCCCTAACCAATTAAATTGTTTTCAGCGAATTATTTTCGACGTCGCCAGGGCCGTTGCGCGTCGGCATAGGCATTATAATTTATTTTTACTCTCATTCGTTTATGATACTTCCGATTATAGTCGATCATTATCGGAAATTCAAAACAACCGCGTTTCTGTTAAAAAATATAAACAAAATAAAAGCTAATTTCTTGAATAACTAAAATTCGTAAAAAAATATTTAATACAATTTATAATATATAATATTGGTTTTATTTTTTTTGGATGTGCAGTACTTCGTTAAAAACTCACGAGCTGCCACTGTTATGTGCACACAGAGGTTAAAGGTTGAGGAAGGCAGGGGGACTCAGCACCCTACCTCTGACGGTGGTTAAAAAGCATCCTCTTTAACAAATTAGGATTTTATACATTATACATTATACATAAAATTATGAGAAAGCTTAAGAGGACGTCGCACCCGTGTTGTCTCCGTCTTACACGCTTATGACATAGCAAATTTTCGTTCGCTAGTTTCGATAGGGTGCTGTCATTTTTGATTTTAGAGTGAATTGACCTATTATCAAACGTTTACGTAACATCATTATCTGTGTTCTCTAGTTGGTTTTTTACGATATTTTAATTTTTAAGTGAGTTATGAGCATTTTCAAACATTAATATTTTACACACTGATAACTCGCTTAAAAATTAAAATATCGTAAAAAACCAACGAGAGAACACGGATAATGTTGTCACCAGTGACGTATATAGGGGGGAGACCCCCTAGGCCAGAGCCCATAGTGAAATACTGAAATTGTAGGTTCAATTAAAGCCTTGCATGTAGGTATATATACGACTCGATGATACGATGTTTACAGTTTTTCACCATAATTAATTTAGCCGGTTGATTAAAACCGTTTTTTTGAGGAATCAACAAAGAAATGTTAGATTGTCAGGCTGAGGACTTGATTTGATGACTTTGATGTTAAATTCATAGTAAGTTAACATTAATATATTTATATATAATATGGAACTGTGAATATTTTTTTAAAAAAGAACTAAAAATTAATTTTACATAATAATTATAAAATTAAACTGTGCGATTTTTAATTGTATATGTCATAATTATAACCACCAAGCTCCCTAAACAAATGTATAGTTATAACTATGTTAGTCGTGCTATGTATGACTATTGACTAGTGATAAATTGGCCCATAGTGAAATAATTCGTATATACGCCACTGGTTGTCACGTAAAAGTTTGATAATAGGTCAATTCACTCTAAAATCAAAAACGACAGCACCCTATCGAAACTAGTGGACGAAAATTTGCTATACCTATCGTACTTGTGTGAGACGGAGACAACACACGCGGGTGCGACGTCCTCTTAAAACTATACGGAGACATTTTGAAAGTCGAATACAAAGTCAAATAACAATAAAATATTAAATCACCGATATGTCATTCCCTCAAAAATATTATTCTCCATATTTTTTGTAATGAGTGATTTTACTCTAAGATAACTCATAAAGTCTTAAACATAGAAACAATGATTCTGCGTAAATACGGTTTGTCTATATGTTTCCCCCTGGGCCAGAGAGAGAAAACAAATAGTTGTCTCCGTCTTACAATAAATGTACAACACAGCAAAAACTGTTTTGCGCTGGACGACTTTTCTCGCACCATATTAATTGTTGTAGAACTACCATATTTTCACAACACGTACTAAATCTGTGCAAAAGCCGAGCCCGGATTAAAGGAGGGCAAGGGGGGCACGGTCCCGGGGCCCATCTTTATCCCCAAAATATATTTTTTTTAACGCGTCCAATACAGTTTTCAAAAAAAAAAAATATATTTAAGTAGGTAGGTATAGTAGGTAGGTGTAGTAGGTAAATTATTATTAATAATTATAAAATAAAATCATTCTCAATTTTATATCAAGAAAAATTACTATAAATAATGAACTATGTTTGCCAACAATTTTCGTTTGTTTTTTTTTTTTTTAACATTTTAGATTACCGATTTAACTATCTAAGTAGGTATATAAAAAGGTAGTTATGAGAAAAAATTATTTAGCTTTTGTAAATTAGATATTTCAGTTAAAAGTATATCAATGCATATTGTACTAAACTTTAGAGAACCATAGTTCATAACCTAGAGAAATAGTGGCGTAGCCAAGTTGGGGCAGTGGGCCATGCCCCCCCACCATCGGCCGTATCAATGTTTTTGCATAATTTATTATATTGTACGTACGAAATAAATACGTATAAAAATTCGTTGAATTCGGTTTTGCTATTAATCCTCATCAATTTGTGTGATAGTAATTTTTTTTCTTATCAGTTTTTATCACTGCAATACCACAATATTTCCTCGCGGAGCAAATTGTACAGATGTATTACCTAATGTAAAATTACTACTACAATTATTTGCAACTTTACCGGTTACATCGGCGACCCCGGAATGCACATTTTCAACTCTTAAATTATTGAAGGATTATTTACGATGAACGATGAACGAAGAGAGACTTATTATATAATAGGTTAGCTATGGCAAGCATAAACGAATCCGAAAAAATCACAGAAGAAGAAGAAGTAATCAAAGTTTTTACTTCGAAATCTCATTGGTCAAAATCAAGTTAAATTTAAATTCAATTATAATAAAATAAAAATGTGAACTGTTATTGTTGATTTTGTTTTTTTAGTACTTTGGGTTTAGCCCCCTCCCAATTTTAAAATCCTGGCTAGCGAAATCAAAATCGGTCATTACTCATTTTACTGTCAAAATGTTCAGAAAAAAAAGTTTTACCGGAATCCATCAAAAAATATAGAAGTTACCATTTGGAAAAATAAAGTCGATTTCATTATTGTCACAACTGCGTGTTTAAAAATGTTGAAAAAAAATTGACTGTTCAAAATAAAGTAACGCGTGTCTTTTTTTGGTTCAACGAAATTCCATATCATTGATCCATAATTTTTAATAAAAACTCGCGTGCAATGACATAAGAAACACTGTATAATTGTATAATTGTTGTACAGTAAAAAATTATACAATATTATAAAGTCGTTAATATGACGTAGTGATACAATTATTTCGAAGTTAAAGTTGAAAGGGGGCCCACCAAGTGTAAGGTGTCCCGGGGCCCCCGATTGATCCTCAATCCGGGCTTGGCAACAGAGCGCCTTTTTTTTAATATAGCCAATAGTTTTTTATAAGCAAACGAAAATAACAAAAAAAAAACCAAATGTCTAGAAGCAAACAACTTTTATTATATTATTTGTGTGTACACAGAAAGATAAAAAGTTTTTGCCGTGTTGTACGTTTGTAAGACGGAGACACAGGTGCGTAGGTATAGATTATTAATGGGGGGGGGGGGGTTAGAATTAAATTATTAGTAATAGGCTAACGTGAAAAAAACCAAATGCAAATATTGGCGTATATCAATAAAGTACTTTTGATATTATTTTTTTAAATTAAACATTATAAAATTAAATTTAAACGTTTCCCACGTTGTGTCAGTTTGATCACAATATTAATAAAGGGTCGTCACCGTGGCAAGATCGCGAACGTCAACTGGTGGTTGACATCGGCGATCGGCAGTGAACGTTTTAAACACGAACTACTACATATAGGACTGGACACTTTTTGATTCTTGTTCAGTTATTACTATATAGTGACCATAGTCTATAAGTCACTACGACTGTACGAATTATCACTGAAAAGAATTTACAACAGTACAGTATAAAATAATGCCACTAGAGAGCAGTTACGTAGCGAACGTACGACCACCGTACAACTTTGTAGCCACCTTATTTTATACAGTGTCCAGTCCTATGCAGTAGTTCGTGGTTTTAAATATAAACGACAAAACGAAAAACAATTTGAAATAAATAATTCTGATTGCATTTACATAATAATGTAAATTATAAAAATTAATAAATTACCGTTTTGGCTGGAAAATAGTGTTTAATTTAGCCCTGAAGTCTGAGACAGCTACGGTCTACAATGCGCGACAGCTCCAGGATAAAAATATATGGCCTGATGTATATCGGTGATTACTTAATTTCAAACACGGTGATAAATTATTATACTCTTAATAAACTATTATTAGCAGTATTTCTGGTACGGCCAAGCCCGGATTAAGACCTTCAGGGGCCCAGGGGCCAATACACAGTTGTGGGACCCCATCAATAAAAACAATTCTTTAAAATTATAAAAGTAGGTATATAATAAAACAAATTTAAACCTTTTTATTTAATTACCTATGATAATAATAATAATAATAAATGATAATATATGATAATTAATGAGAATACAAATATTAAAAACATAATTTTTTTTATAATACATATTTACAAATAAAATGAAAAAATAAAAGAAAAAGAAAATAAAATAAAATAAAAAGATACACATAGATTTTGCGTGTTGATTCTGTTCATTTACCTATCGGGTATATCAAGTGGAAGTAAATTATAAGCTTTTATTTAAGTATAAAAGCGTATTATTAAATATTATTGGATAGGTAATAATAACCTTTCTTATTAAGCACAAAAATCGTAACATTAGTAGTTTAAATTATTCACTTTTACTGTGTTATATATTATAGGTACATATGAGTACTTATGAGTACTATTATAAATGAGTAAACATAAACTGTTCAAAAATAAAAATAAATTTGATATCGATGTATATATAGTACGAATAAAGTTTTATGTAATTTAAATATCTCGCCAAACGTGTTGAAAAAATTGTAGTTATGTTGAAATAGTAATACATAATAGTATTATGTTGGCTAAAATTAAATATTTGGTAAATTAGTAATTGGGCAGGTATTCTTTGTATTTCCCCGGGCCGAAATCTCTCCCCAATCCGCCCCTGTATATATAGCTATTACAATATTGAATATAACATTAGATATGATATCTATTTAGATAATCATTATTTTTCGTAACAGACGCGTAGGTACTTGTAAAATCGTATTTTACAAAAATATTTAACTTCGCTCTTGATTGTAATTTAGCAATATATTAATTGTTTTCTTATGTTAAACTAAAAAGTAATGTTTGTTGTTTGTAGAATTTACATGCGATTTTTTTACACTCCATTTACAAAACAATGTATTATATAAAATTGTGTAGAGACACAGCAGATACAATAGAATTAGTTGCGAACAATATAAAATTCACATTTGTCAATTGTATGACAGAGAACATAATATTATGACTTATGAGGTATATAATATTGTAGAGCCATAATTCTTAGTTATTAACTAAAATTAATATCCATAGTGTTTCCTATAGACAATAGACATCGGTGTATTTGTAGGTGATGATTTTAAGTATGTTCTTAGAAACGTTATTGATTAAAAAACTTTTTGGATTCCTGGTGGATTTGGTATTCATTCGAAAATGTTATCGTTTCAGTAAATAAGGGCAGTCTATTGAGCTGTTTAATAGTTTTAATAAGAATGAACAACGAAGGGTACTAATTCTCCTTGTGTTTAACGATTGTACATTATTAAAATATGATAATAATCCATTATAATCTGAATGTCGTGGACGTTCGACTTTAAATATTTAAATGCTAAAAAGCGAAATTATATTATAATATATTTTTGTAATTATATTATTTTCATAATATTCTGAATGTATGTGTTTTTATTTTTAAAAATAATATCATAATATCACTATTGTAACTTGTAAGTACCTACTTAGTTGTATTATTATGATTTATATTTTTAATTTTTCTCGAGTTTGGGTATAGGTAAATCGCCGCACCGGCACTCTATAATACAATACAATATTATTTTATTATCATTATTATAGTCGGTATATTATTTAATTTTCATTGCACTTGTACATAATATTGTGAAGTGTACATTTTTGAAGTGTGTTCTATTTGTATTGTATAATATTTGCACTATCGTGTGTGTTTGTGTTTAGAATATTATGATCAAGGGCCAGGTTTTAGTGCAAAATGTATTATTTAAGTACAGGGTCGGTCCGGCCCCCGGATATTTTCATGTATCAGGGCTAAATGGAAAAATAATATTGTGTTTACTCGAGATACCAGACTCGGGTTCCAATCGAACCATTGATTATAATAAATACTAGTATTTATAATCTATGGTTGAACATTGTTATTATTGAGGCCGGCGATTACAATAACGCTATATACAGTCGATATAATATCAATTAGATTTATGCCATATAGGTAGGTAACTATAATTTATATTAAATCTGTTAGCAGCGTTGTGAGGCCGAAGAGTTTCAGACATTTTCAAGTGATATACTTTTCAATATCAAAAAAGTGATAGGTAATGTCTATGTTTACAAAGGTTGTTTATATTTTTTAGCATTACATATTAAGTCTGTAAAATTGTGAACTATTAAAATTAAAATTTCCAGCGTTTTGCGAACTTGCTATTTGTGATGTTTTTATATTTCGGAAGGTATTTCTATCCCAAATTTACCCTTTACAACCATACATTTTTGTATACCTGTTAAAAAAAGTTGATATTTTATCTGGCTCCAGTACTGAATCATAACAACCACCACAGATAACTGTATGTCAAAACTGAGTATTTGATATGATATAGCAGACATATAGGCGGACCCAGGGTTTTACATTTGAGTGTGCCCAGCCTTTTTTTCTAGTTGTTTTTTTATAGTACAGAGCTGAGACTATAGACGAATTAACCAGCAATATGATTTTTTTTTACCTCATAAATGTCTACCGTAGGACAGTATATAAAATACACTAAAGTTGATAATATATTTTAAGTATCCAGCCCTATTGTTCTCTAACCAATATCCTAACCTATTGTATAATATAATATTTACCTATATGGCTATTGGCTGATACAATAATATTATGCAATATTACTACCTATATACATTATATATAACTATATAAGTAGGCATTACTTACGATAATATTTTATTGTTTGATCTTATAATATATTAATTTATAAATCATTATATTGTATTTATTACTAAATAAACTGAAACAACACCAGTGTGATTTATTTATGAAACAAATTCATTGCATTGATTTATATTTTATAATAACAATCGCCTTTGGAACGGC
This sequence comes from Macrosiphum rosae, assembly GCA_016617965.1. NCBI lineage: Eukaryota > Metazoa > Arthropoda > Insecta > Hemiptera > Aphididae > Macrosiphum > Macrosiphum rosae. Next base: position 8,446 of record WHPZ01579655.1, on the reverse strand, counting down.
ACAAGACTTTTAAATTCTTCTATAAACTTCAGAGGCTTCGACATTAACCGTCTGTTCCTGTTCGACATGGGTGGTTGTTACTTGTTTTACACAAAGTCAACGATAATAATATGGTGTCTGCGAGTTGCTCGAATCACGACATCGCGTTGAATGAAATACCAAACTTGAAACCACCAAAGTATTATTACTTAACCATCGATATAGCGCGGTGTCGGTTTCCGAGAAAAGGCCATATTAGTTCGCTGGAAATATTAGTGCTCGAACGTTTCCGTTCTAGCACTCTTATTTGAATTAGAGGTATAATAAAGATACACAAATTTACGAATACTTAAAGTATTTTTATTAAAATAATCAAAAGTCGGATAAACACTCAAAGTACATACTCCCGTCGTCTCTAATATCCGACTCCCCGACTTTGGTCAATGACTTTCCTAGTTTCCTATTTATACTAAGTGCAGTCACCTTATTCTGATGCTCTCCGTACAATCTACAGGTGCGTTCTATCATTAGTTTACACCTTTGATCTTTATACAGGCTTGCCTATAATATGCTATTATAGCAAAGTCATTGAATGTCAGTTACTACAAATACACACATATACAATATTATTTGATAAACTAATAATATGGATTATTGCACCGTCTGCATATCGACCTCTATAATATTATACCGGAGTTTTCGTGTCAACGGCAATAACATTGAATACAATTTAAGAAATAATGATAAACAAATACGATTAAATGATTTAAAGTCTGAACATCCAGGCTTCGTTAACAATGTAAAATAACAATCATTACGTGCTGCAATTATTATTTTATAGAATTACTCTGAACACTTTCAGTTTTACTTATAAAAAACAGAAATTAAATTAATGTGTACCTATGCATATTATTAAATGTTTTAATTTATTTTTTTTTTACATTAGAGTGTGCCGAGGCCATAGGCATCAGGTTTTAAAAAACTTAATGGGTGCCTTGGTATCATACTATCATAGGCATAAATGCACAATTTTGGGGAGGGGGCTTAGCCACTGGTCAAGACAATGTCCCCGTAAAATTTAAAAAATGGAACTGTCTTTTCAGGTGGGGCTAGTTACAATTTAACCGCCTAAAATTTTAATTTTGGCTCTCCAAATTGCACCAATTGGTGTCATGATTACTTAACCAAAATCGTTAACATTTTCTTATGGATTTTATTGGTGTATACAAATATTAAATAATATATACCATGTTGTACACTGAAATATGCGATCATCGTTGATTATAAAATATTTTAATTAAACAACAAAATAAATGTATACCTAATTGATAACTTATTTATAAATAATAATAATAAGTAAAACAAAAAATAAAATTAATTTAATTTGACTGTTCAGAAAATAAATGTGTTTTGACGTATTATAGTTGAATATTTTCTAAATGAGTTAGCTCTTAGCTATCAATATCTCTATCTTCATTACGACGGACATACAATAAAGCAATATCGTTAAGACGATTTTGTTTCATTGTAGACCTTAAAAATGTTTTTAGTCTTTGAAGTGCTGAAGAAGATTATTCCGAAGTACAAGATGATACCGGAACAGTCAAAATAATAATAATTTTGTAATTTGTATAATCGGCCATAGATTTTTGATGGATACCTCAGTTGAAATTGAATATCTACCACGATGTAGGTTAGTGGTTACCAAAACCGTACTATCTCAAGGCGGGTTTCCACTATACACGTTTGCCGTGTGGCGTGTACACGAAAAATGTTCAGCTATGTAAAACCACACGGTATCATGGTTAATCGTGTGTTAACTTAACCTAACCAACCAATCACGGCAAAGGATTTGTATGCACGTATACACGAACGTGTATAGTGGAAACCTACCTTTAAGTTGTATTATCAATACAAGTAATGCAATTTATTTTTGTTTTCGAAATTGCAATTTTTATCACAGCTAGAATTTTATTTCAATAGTCGTTTGCTAAAATTGTTGAAACTTGGATATAAATACACACTATACATTTTCAATATTCTAATGGGTGCCCAGCACCCCATAATAATTTTAAAGGATGCTTGAGCCCCCGGGCACCCATGTACCTGACGCCTATGGCCGAGGCACATCGGCACACCATGTACATGAAGTTGGCCTCCCTACTTTGTCCGAATGACTTCAAAATACCACCAAATAATTGCAAATAATTGAAAATCGAGTTTCATTAATTGCATATCACCCAGTTTTGAGTAAACTCAAATTCAAAATTGGAGGGGGGCAACTTCATGTAGCCCCCCCATTTTGTCCGATTCGTTTTAAAATACCGCCAAATAATTGAAAATTAATTGCAACTAATTGCAAATCGAGTTTGGCTAATTGCAAATCATTTTTTCAATTTTTAACGAATTTTTCAAGTTTTTAGCCAGCCCCCTCCCCCACTTTGTCCGATCTATCATTTGTTATCTTAGAAGACATACTTACTTACCTAGATACATTTTATTTAAATCATATTAATATTTTTTTTACTAAAATTGCTCTATCAGAACACTATCAAATTAGTACATAATATTACTAAATTACTGTATGCACCTATTAACTATCAGTTACTTTATGTTCAAGTGGCTAAAGAAATATATTTGTTATTTAAGTATAATACAAATTAGTTTTTTCTACCTACCATATTATCTAGATAAAATTTAGATAATCTTTATTTAATCTACATAAATGTCAAATTTATTTATCTTTATCTGTAGCTAGACAAATGTATATTATACAATTATCTGTATCTTATCTAGATATAGGTTTTCGTTATTTGTTCTCAACACTGTATGTAACCACACAGATTATTCTTTTCCATTCAATTAGTGGATGTTAATTTTTAATATTACCGTAAGTTGTTTTTTTCTATAATATATAATAGTTATTAGCTGTATGATTAGGTAAATTAATAAATTGCAAACAATATTCGTACAAATAAAATAATAAATAATCTTGAAAACGTCGCATAAATGGTATAATTTCTTTACTAAATTTACTAATAAATAAATATTTATAACCGAAATTTTTTTCTTATTATTTTTAAAAATTGTATTAAAAATTATTATTATACATAATTTTTATGTGATCATAAAAATTATGAATACAAAGTACTATCAAATATAAATATCTAACCTATAAATAGCTTTTTCTTAATCGTTTTTAATCGTATTTGTCTAGCTACAGATAAAGATAAATAAATTTGACAATAGGTGCATACAGTAATTTAGTAATATTATGTACTAATTGGATAGTGTTCTGATAGAGCAATTTTAGTAAAAAAAATATGAATATGATTTAAATAAAATGTGTATCTAGGTAAGTAAGTATGTCTTCTAAGATAACAAATGATAGATCGGACAAAGTGGGGGAGGGGGCTGGCTAAAAAATTGAAAAATTCGTAAAAAATTGAAAAAATGATTTGCAATTATTTTGCAATTATTTGGTGGTATTTTGATATGAATCGAACATAGTGGGGGCTGGCTAAAAAGTTGAAAAATTCGTAAAAAATATAAAAAATGATTTGCAATTAGCCAAACTCGATTTGCAATTAGTTGCAATTAATTTGCAATTATTTGGTGGTATTTTGAAGTCATTCGGACATTTGGGGGGGGGAAACTTCATGTACATCGGCACACCCCGTTGTTCCGCCGATGATAGTAGACATAGATCATGTTTCCAAAAAAGCTTTTAAAATACTTTAAAAATTGAATAATATTATTATTTATTACATTTATCAGGTCTGTTATTATTTTCAGTCTAAGTTCGGTACAGTCATAAAAGTCAATATTAGTTTCTATTGGAAAATCGATAAACTACTAGGAAAATAAATAACTAAACCTGCTTCAATATAGTTATTATTAGCGTTCAATGATTACCATTTAAATGCAATTGAGACTGCCAACATCTAATAATTGCATTATATAAATGGCTTTTACGTTATTTGGACTTGTAAGAAAAGCATATACAAAACAAATTAAAGGTATATAAAAGTGGCTGTATGACATAAGCGCCAAAGGTTCAAAAATGACCTATCATTTGCGCAAAAATCAGTAGGATATAAGCGCCAATCTAATATTGTATACCTGCTATACCCAACATTATATGACATAAGCGCTAAAGGTGCAAAAATTACACATCATATGCGCCAAAATTAATATTTTATATAAGTATTAAGTAGGTAGTTATTTAAAAATGTCTATATCTTATAAAAATTATATTATATTAATATTATTATGTTGATAGTAAATTATAATATAGGTAAGTGCATGAACATCAATATTTAATAAATTTAATAAATTGGTTGATTTTTTATAAAAATAAAATGTCGATAATAAATTATAATATACATGCACATCAATATTTAATACATTTGATAAATTGGTTGATTTTTTAATCCCACTTTTTTCACATATTCCATACGATTTATTTCACCATCCTGGTATTTCTTGCATCGTACAATTATTTCAGTTCAATAAAAAGTTTCAATTTTTTTTTTGAAAAGTTTCAACAAGTCAGTGAAAACGTGAAATTTTACATCTCCGCCTGTGGGCCGTGGTCGGCAGTCGGCACTGACGAGACGAAAATATAGATTTACGATAATTTTCCAATAATAATTAATAAGGTACACCCGGCGGCACCCATATACACTGATACGAGTGATACACACAGACACGCACGTCGCACAGTGTTTTAAAACAGAAAGAAGCTATGGAATAAACTAATTATTGTCAAACGTTACATTATACAAAACCAACAACTTTCGGATCATTAATAATATTATAATATACTTACACGCGCATTTTAATTTTTTTTTCATATTTGCCAGTAAACAAATAAATAAACAGGTAAATAACATTAGTTGTTTAGTTCGTATTTGAATATTCAAGACTAGGTAAGTGTGTCAGTATCTGAGATGTTTGTATCAAATAGTTTTTCTACTCTTTTTTCTTATCTTTGCTTCATGAAGTCCGCTTACCTTTGGATCCGAAGATAGAAGACTACGAGTTAAATCAGCGTATAAAAACTGGCTTTTACTGTCGTAGGTATATACCTAAGAACGGAGCAAATAATATGTGCAACCGAATTCTACACTATATTAATGTATAGAGATTGTAAGCTATCATAAAATATGAAATTGGATGGGGATGAGTCTATCTACATATCTTATTTTCTTTATTTTAATGACTAATATTGCTGATATAATTATTATTGAACGTCAGATTTATCACAGAATACAAAACTATTGATGACAAAAAATAAATGTATACAAACGTTTACCCTATACACTAACAAATATTTAACAACTTTGTTCAGAACCATGGTATAAGAATTTACTTATAATAATGATACACAAACTGTGATAATTTATTAAACATTTGCTAAATTCCGTTCTTTTTCAACTTAAAATACCTGGTGATTTTATCAATGAGAATTTTATTTTTTTGAAAATTTTTTGTACTACACTATTCACCAAGTGGTATACTAAAAAGTCGCAATAATTTTAATTTAAAAACAATTTTTTTTTTTTTAATAGACTTTATACCAACTTTTTTCGATTTTCAAACACAGAGCGTCGCACACAGTCACTCAAACTTATGCTCGCTAATCGCTGTACAGTCTATGAAATACTTTATGAAATAACATAAAAACCTGATTTGTTTGAGAGGCCGTTCTGGTGCAAAAATTCGGCCGTAAAAACATGGTTTCATACTTCAAGTTTTCCTCAGCTCTCGTTAGTCGTAGAAACATGATTTTCGCACCAAAATAAACGCGAGAAGCTTAATATCTAGGTTTTGTCGCTCCAGATTTTCGAATTTTTTTTTCAAACCGATTATATTTGCATGTGAAATTGTGAAATGTTCAAAATTTTTAAAAAATTATACAAAACAGACGAAAAAAGATATCGAAAATCTGGCCCGACAAAACCCAGATAAACTTCTCGCGTTTATTTCGGTGAAAAAATCACGTTTCCACGACCGACGAGAGTTGAGGAAAACTCGAAGTACGAATCCATGTTTTCGGCGAGAAAAACACGATTTTACAGACGTCGTGTGCTGCAGCTCTCTACGCTAGTTAAATACGCAGAGCCGGTAAACTGCGTCCCCCAAAAAAGGTCATAGTTATATACTACGTAAATTGCGGCCCATGCACTATTAAAACATGCGTAAATTGCGTCCGGGTTGAAACATACGTAAATTGCGGCCCGGGTATATTTGAAATGTATACGTAAATTGCGGCCTGGGAAACATTTATCCGTGACAAAATGTATGAATTGCAAGCAAAAAAAAATTACTACGTTAGACTATGTGCGAGAATTGTCTTACAAATTTTTACCAGTTTCTTAATTACAAATTTTTCATAATAAATTAATTTAATAATACATTTTTTAACCATCATACACACTTTTCCCAGACTTATTATTACTAATTTCTATAATAATATATTTTTTAATTAAAAACAAAAAACAGCAAAACCAATATTGATACAATTATATTGACAGTCCTAAGTCTGAAAAATGAGAAGGAAAATATTGATTTTGCAAAAAAATGCATAGACGTAATATTATTACTTATAAATAAAAAATATTTGGGTAGGTACCTAATACAAATTATACCCTGGCCGCAATTTACGTATGTATAAAATATACTCAGGCCGCAGTTTACGTATGTACAAATGATATGCCCGGGCCGCAATTTGCATAAAAAATTAAAAATGGGCCGCAATTTACGGCGACCCTAAATACGTGACCCCCACTATGGCATTATAGACAATTCCAAAACAACAGTTGCGCGTAAGCAATTTCAGAATGTGTTACACTGTATATCGTATTACGATTATGCAGTTAACATAATACAGAATGGATTAAAAATTGACCTGATGATTTTCTCAAAACAGTTGGTAATCAGTAGACAGCGTACGACACAAATAAACAATAACAAAAACCACTACCCGCTATTGATTAAATATTTTATAGATAAAATTAAAATTTTTAAAAACTTTTTTTTATGTACCTATTAGTCGTGATTGATCAAATTTATTTTTTCTTTCATTTAAAGTGTAAGCAGTGCTTACATGCACGCTACGCCCCTGAGTGGGAAGGTGGCCAACCCACGGCCGAGATTCGGAAACCGGAGCGTGTGGCATTTGTGAAATAATAATGTAAACAGGGAAAAACAATAAGAACATAATATTATACTTGATGGATGAAGGAAAACGTATATTTATTTTCATAATATCACGGTAACGAAATATTTAATTTATGGCCAAGAAAAGCCCACACTGGCATAAAAACGGTCACCTTAAAAAACAACAAATACATAATAATAATAATAATCATAATTGCACTATCGAAGGGTACTAGCTGCACGGCACAGCTGTGCGTGGTTACCGGCGTACATAAATAATAATAATAATAATGGTACACTATAAAGTATAGATACTATACACGAAAAAAAACGAAATACCGGCCTACTGTTCGTATATTGAAATCTAGTCAATGTTTTTCGCAAGTGGGTTTGAAATTATTAAACAATATTCCGCTGCAAATCATTAATAGTACGTCTTATAAAATATAATATAAACGATCTATTAAATTATGGTTGTTAAATAATACTAGTGACCTACACCCTATGTAATATACCAGTGGTGTACCTATATAATGTAGTCTATTTATTTACTTATTTATAAATTCTATTTTCAATGTACTTTTTTATATTATATTATTTACTTATTTTTTGCAATTTATGCTTTAATTACTACAGTTGTACAGGTATGTCTATTTATATATTTATGTTTTTGAATTATAGTCAGATATGACTCAATTTCTTACGAAATACCTAAAATATTATAAAAATTGTAAATGTATACCAACTATATTAGCTCTTAATAGTACTCCATCATCACCGATAAGAGGTTATCCTCAGTGGTGAGATGGGTCATCTAACCATATTATTACATAATATATATAATCATTAATTACTTATCGAAATCGTATCTTTCTCTTGGCCAATAATTATTACTATTATGTGTAGTATATAATAATAAAAAGAAGTGCATTACCCAATTCTACGTGGGGTGCTGAGTATCGTCACCAGGACGTCTTAGGTGAGGCGGTGTTGGCCGGCATAGAGGCAGAATAAAAGTAACGGGCGTCGGACGCGTCGCACATCACAGGCAAAAAAAAACAACGATATATCATAATAACTAGCTGCCCGTGTGCCTCGATTCCGGGCTTTGTGGAAGCCGCCTCCGGCGCCTTCGAGGTGGTCGTTTCACGGGAAATTCGAAAAGAAATTAAACCGTACCGAAAACTGCGACTTGGGGTGTAGAGTGGTCTTTGCTCGTCTGGTGTAATACCGTGCCCCGCTGTATGCCCGGTTCTGTTTTGTTGACTGTATAAGAAATTAGGAATTGCGAATAATTGTAATC
>WHPZ01579654.1:0-12504 GCA_016617965.1 Macrosiphum rosae | reverse complement strand
CTCTACTTAAGCTTTATACATTGTAATTTTGTACTTAAATAAATACTCATAATAACCTATTGCATCAAGTATTCACTTCCACGTTGATGTATATATCGACGTCAGTCGGGACGTAACAGATAGTATAAGAAGTTATTATTAAAGAACTTAAAATGTTCAATATATTTATCTATAGGTGGGTAAGAAGAATTTAAATTTAAAAACTTTAAATCACTTTTATCATTAAAAATATCTCAAACCACCATAATGTTTTTATTTGTGTTAGAACTTTAGAAGAGTATCTGTGGAATGCAAGTGTAAGCCTTTGAATCTCGAAAATTACTGTGTAGAAAATATAATTATATTGAAGTGAATACGAGTACCATTGCGGTCAAATGATTTTGTCAAGTATCTATGTATATAATATATTATATATACTCACTATTTATACTTCAAGTTAAATCAGTGGCGTATTTTTAATTTTTTTGTGGGTGGGGAGGGGTCTAAAAAATAAGTAAATGTATAATATTATAAAAATACACATGAGTAGAGTTTGAAACTAATTGTTCCACAAAAATGATCGATAAAATAATGTGTAGTATTAAATATATGCAGCTAAAGTTTTGTATTAGGTACTTTCGAAAAATTCATAAAACATATCAAATTTTGGAAATAAGAAACTCAAAAATAAGTAGATATATAAACGATAATAAAAATAATTTATGTATGGGTTTACTATATTTATATTGGTTCATATGGACATTATTGTATGTGATAGACATTTCGAAACTATTGTGACTTGTGGGATAAAACAATTTAATTTTTAAAAATACTAGAACATCTATACTGAGTTAAGGAATAACGAATAACTTGATATTAAACGAACCCATAGGTATCTACTGATTTTCATTTTTCCTTACGATCTAAAATCTAGATATTAATTAGTTTTACCACAATTTTATCACAAAGAGACTCATAAAATCTTAAGTCCCTAACTAGTAACTACCACTCACAAAAAGTGGGGGGATTTGGTGGCCAAGCCTCCACCATCAATATTAACAGCCCTCCGAAATATTTTGTAATTTTTTTTTAAGCTTATTCAATAGTAGGTAGTAGTAACTTATTATAATAGTAGGGCTTCAAGCTTCAGATTTCACAAATCTCAAACGCTGTTTATTCCTATGATACCTACCCAAACATAATTTATTTTAGAAATATTTTTGAATGATAGCCAAATATGATTTTTCCCGACAATTGTACGTACACAAAAATATAAAAAGAATTCAAAAGTTGTACAAATATCCCAAAATTTGGTCAAATATGCACTTCTCCTAAAATATGACAAAATAAGCAAAGATATACAAATTCAAACTTTGTATTTAATTTCACCGTTTCATATAACAAATTTATAACTTACCTAGAATAATCTACGATTACTACAAAAAACATGCAAATACAAGAAGTCTTGAATCCTACAAATGAGTTATGAAAGTTATGAATTAATAATTATATTGTTTTATTCTGTGTGGGAGGGGCCGAGACCCGGGAAACCCTGAAAATACGCCACAGAGTTAAATAATTAATAATATATTTTTACCTTATCCACTGCATTAAACTTTTGTGATTCATCTGGCATCTGTCTCTGTATATCTGGAGATGAAAAAATTGATTCCAAGTACATCCAGGTCATTTGAACTTTGACCAATAACTCTATTATTTCATTCAAAGTAATTATTTTAGCTTCCCATTCTCTAGTATAAAAATGAAAAAACCTCTTAAATATTAAACTGTTCAATAATGTAAATTAAACTGAAATACAATAATTTGTTTTCAAAAGGTTTAACAAATGGAGAAGATTTCATCGTAGCTGTTTTTAATATGTGATCGTCAAGTAGTAATTGTACATCATCTATACCCGATAAAATATATGTTCCCGAATCTCTAAAACATAAAATTAAATTATCTTCGTCTTACAACTATTAAACTTTTAAATTATGTATATTATACTTGTAGTCTAATATGGTAAAGTTGAAATCTTTCCATTCCTCCACCATAGTATTTAGCCTCTTATCCAAATTATTTTCTTTGGAAGCTCCATCACTAATTATTTCAAATTGAGGTACAAATTTACCGAGGTTGAGATTTAAAACTTTTGCCAGAGTTAGATTTTGATCGGGAAACATTACAAAACCGACTACATTTGAAATATCTTCCCAGTGACGTCGTTTAAGACCTAAATTTCCCAATGTTAATACTTCTGGGATTCTTTTTTTAAATGCCTCGACCAATGTCCGCACCTGTACACATAGTATATTATCATGTTTAACAACTAACATTAACATTCATATATGGTTTAATTTTATGTTTATTGTATAAAAATTAGTTTGCTGATATTTGTACTTTTAATGTTAAAAAAATTTAATTAAATAGTAAAATATAAAATAAATAATATTTATGTTGATTTACCGCAATGATGTGTATTTTGTTGTTTTTATCACTTAAACGAGAGTCTTTGGAAAGGTTAACGTTTATGGCGGGCTGACTACGATTGTACCTATCATTTTTGTGTTTATTTATATGTTATGATTTATATCTGACAAGATTTAAACATTTTATGTTAGGTTTAAATATTCGATAAGCAAAGTAACTTAGTATTTTTCAGTTTTCAGACTTCTGACTATGTTTATAATTAATTTTGACTTTCGTAAGTATTAAAAATAAAATTCAATATTGTAGGTACACCCTTCAAGGACATCTGTTAGAATTAAAATTAAATTAAATAAAACTTTGGTTAACATTTTTAAGCTAGGTATTTTTTTACTCTTAGATTAATAAACGGCTTATGGTACAATACAACTTTATTTGAAAAAACCTTAACTCACCAAATTAGGAGTTTTCGATTTTTATAACATACCAATATATTAAACTATGTTATTCAAACCTAACGAAGACTTAGTTAAGTCTATTAAAATACAGTGTTTCTATTGCACCTGATAAACTTGTTCTATCTGTATTATTTTGTTATTATTCTTATAGTGATATTATAGTGTTCATAATATAGTGTACCTAATATTACACAGAATAAAACCATCACGACATTTTTTATTTTAACTAAAAAGTAAAAATAGTAGATTTATGTTATATCGATGTTGACATTTAAAGTTAATTACCGCTTTAAAAATGTAGGTACTTAGATAACTCAAAAGATTCATAAAATCATTAATTATAACACATACCTATTATCTATTAATAAATATAATTATGATTTGTACTATAGTAATTGATTATTATTTATTAACTATAACTTATTTATAAGAATGATGTAGATTGTTTCATAGGTTCTTTAACAAATTAAAACATAAGTTTCTTTTTACCAAGAGTTATTATGGTATGTAATTCACATAATAATATTTTAATAATTTTTATTTATATTTTAATGATAAATTAATAGACCGATCGACCAATAGAATAATGGACTAACGTATGTACAACTAATAATTTGTGTGTGATACTGGGACTGAACCACACGACAACTGACTGCTGACAAAACTAATCCTATAGGTATACCTATGACTTACATAAATTGTTATTACTTATTATTAATAAAAAAAAAAACTACTTATTATCAATATTATACGATGTTTATAATATTACTTTTATTGCAATACCCAATGGGGCAGGGTTTTTCATGAATGTCCGTTCGAGTTTTGATAAGTTACGATAGTAAGTAGTCACATTTTGATCGATCTGCTCTGGGTCGTATGTGCCAATGGCAGCATTCATCCAGTTTTCATGATTTACGATAAACTCTGAACAGTTATCATAAAGCAGTTTATATGGCGCTAATGAATCTGCAACCTTAAACACAAACTCGTTGCTGTGATAAATTATTGGTACAACAATTATTATTTCTGAGCAACGTATGTATATTTACAAATTTTCGAAGTGGATATGCACTTTCTTCCATCTGAAAGTATTTTTCTTGTTTGTTGAATTCATCGATTGTCTCCAAAGCTTCATTTAATTTATCATCCATTTTTTGAGATTTCTCCGCGTATATTTTTATATCATTTATGTCTCCCAATATTCGAAACTCATCCAATTCAGATCTATAGATGTCCAGCTCGATGTTGAAATTTTCAATACGCTCCTGTAGAACTTCTTTAAATTCTTTTGTTTTATTTATAACCATTATAGAACTCATAGAAATTGTATCGTTGACGTATTTGACCCAACGGAATGTACTAGTCTTTAATTTCAGTTCTTCCTTCGTAAATTCTACAAAATCCATCAAAAATATTTCGGATGACAACAATTCGATTGTTTGTTTCATTAACTTAGGTAAAATATTGTCCCTTGTGTCAGCGATAAATGCGATTAGTTTTATTAATGCGTCGACATTTTCTGGTGGTGTTAATATCACGTCAACAAAATACGAATATTGTTCATTTAATCTAAAATAATTAATGCAAAACAATTTTAGTATTATGACTATATTTAAGTACTATATAATAATATTTAAATTTTACTTTTGTCCAATAACTGAGTAGGCAGTCTTCATATGAACGATCATGTTGTTTTTAATTGTATTTGCTTTTTTGTGTAAGGTATTGATAATTTCAGTGAAATCAATTTGAAATATCCCTATATTTGCCGTTGGGAGTATGTCAGTCAATATGGTCGATGAAATTTCATGGTATTTAACTATAGCATTTTTATATTCATCGAAAGTATGGGTTTTGGATAAAAATATTTCCACTTCCTTTTTGGCGTTTTCGTTTACTAAATAAAGGTATCTTACAACTTTGTCTTTAAAAGCTTTTCTCTGTTCCCAACAATTATCCAAGTATGTTCTTAGATTTTTAATATTTTCACAAATAATGTCACAATCCAAATTCACCTATATTATGAAAACTATAATTAATTACCTATTGTTTTTATTCAAAAAGTGAGTCGAGAATCCAACGAAAATGCAGTCAGTGATAAATGATAATATTAGTAATCGGTAGATATTAGCTGGCACTACCGAATAGACAGCTTAAACTAGAATTAATCTTTTCAGTTTAGTTGATGTAAAATAATATAAATTATAATTACTTCCAAAAATGGATCTGTATGATAATGTTCGAACAAGGAATGTTCAATACGTAACAAATTTGACGACATTTCTTTTATCTTCTCACAAATTGACATAATAAAATCCCGTAAACGCTCATACGATGGCAGATATCGCAACGAACCATTTCTGTACACTAAACTTGTCTTAAGAACTGGACTTTTCTTTTACGGCAAAATGTTTATGAAATAAAAATTACTCTGAATTATATTTACAAAAATAAACTGTACAATTAGTAAAATTAAGTAGGTAACGTGCTAGTCAAAAGGTACCAATTTAAATTAAATGATTTTTTTCAACAAATATTATATTAATTCAATTACTTGTAACGATTCAAATAATGGAAATTATAATATTTTAAATTGTTTTGTAAAAAGTATATAATATAATATTTTAAATACACAACATGTAGTATAATAAAGTGAGTGTAGAAATTTTTTAATTTAGTTTTTAAAATTTGCATAGTTCTGCGATAGCAGTTAACCGGTGTGCACGCGTTCTGTCTGTGCGCCTCCAATGTGTTTACTGTTCTCCTTACCTACCTAAAAATTTCACGAATTTACTTACAGGATGTAATGTTATTCAACTTCCTTCTGTTTTGTACGTTTTTAAGCTTATCGTATTCACTTGCTTCTTTATAAGTATACAACACAAAATAACTATTTCGCCAACCGCCTGGTGCATTTATACGACGTTTCTTATCAAGTGCCGCCGCGGCGGCCTTGTTGTTATTGTAATTATTATTATATTAATAAATTCGCTATCTGAGCAGTGTTTCGACCTTACCGTAATTAAGCTTATCACAGTTCTATCTATCTCAAAAAATGCCGAGTCATAATAATAAACCTGGTATTTCGTCCTCAAACGTAAATAAAAATATTGAATCTCATTCGAACAAAAATATACCACCCAGATAACACCGCGCATGGGGGCGTTGCTATATTTATTAAATCCACATTTGCTTTTCATCCTTTACCTAACTTTTTTCAAGATTTTCTTCAATCCTGTGCTATCAGTCTTAATGTAAATAATATTTCACTCGCTGTTGCAGCAATATACTCTCCTCCAAAACACAATGTCACTAACACACGATTCACAGAGTACTTTAACATAATTAAAAATAACTTTATTATAAGCGGCGACTACAATGCCAAACATCAGTCATGGGGTTGACGTGTGAATAAATCACGTGGTCTTACCTTATATAATTTTATAAATACTAAAAGATTTAAAGTATTAGCTCCGACAGGACCAACGTATTGGCCATCCTCCTCCTCAAAAAATCCATATATCTTAAATATCTTTGTGTCCAAAATCCCAAATAATTTATTTTGCACCACTAAAAATAATCTTGATTTGAATTCAGATCACTCCTCCGTACTTCTAATCCTTAATTCAACTACACCTAAAAAAGGAACACCACAACTTTTTAAGAAAGTTTCAAATCACCATAAATTTCATGAAATTCTAAATGCAGAAATTCAATTAAACATTAAACTACAGACACTCGATGACATTAATTTAGCGGTAAACAATCTAACTAACATCATTCAAAGAGCTGCCGGGTCGGCTTCAAACTCAAATCTAGCCCCTCTTATCCTTGACTCGCTTCCTGTGTACATACGTACTATAATTTCTGAAAAGCGGAGAGCGAGAACCTTCTTTCAGTTATAATTTTCATACTATCGTCCAATTAGTCTCTTACCATTCTTTGCTAAAATACTAGAAAGGCTAATTTATTCTTAAACGTATACTAAACATTATTGAAATAACGTACTGCCTGATACCCAGTTCGGGTTTCGTGCTTCTCATTCGACTATACATCAAGTGCACAGATTAGTTGACGCTATTTCCTATGCGCTGGAACAAAAATTATATTGTACGTGTGTGTTTTTAGACATCTCATGACCGAGGTTGGCATGATGGCCTTCTGTATAAGATTAAAAGATTCCTTCCACCATTAAGTAAATAACTAAGTAACCATAGAAAGGGTCATCAATGGGTGGCTCCTTTTATCTAATTAATTTTCCTCTGTATGTACTTTTAGCATAATATATTCTTATTGTATTAATGATACAAATTATATATTGCTTGAAAAATAATAAAAAAATTGAAAAATTGGCATAAAATAAAATATGAGTATACACCATACGGTACTTTCACATCATTGTTATTCAGTATCACGCTATAATTTACCTTTTCCTCCCATTATTTTTAATTTATTAAAATAGGAATCATTATTCATCTGTCATTATTTAATTATTTAATATATTTTAGTAAATTGTTTGTAAATTGTTTTATTTATAATAAATGTAGGTAGGTATGTAATGTTTAAAATGTAAAGGTAGGTATATCATTTTTAAATATCTTAAATGAATTCAAATTAGTTTTATGATTTACCATCGAATATTAATAAATTTAGATTTTAACATAGATTATTAATTGATAGAATAACATTTTTAATTGATAATTTATTGTAAACATATAAATAATCTTATTTCTTCACTTATATAATATAAAGAAATTATTATTGATTTTAAATTTGTAAATACAAAATAATAATGAAATAATTGTAAAATAATCAATTGTAAATATATTTATCAATATGCATGTGCATTGTGCTGCATAATATCTAATTATAGCTAAAATACATTTACATTATTTTATAATAATAATAGATTACCTCAGCGTCAGACATAAATTCCGTATACTCTCTAATAGTCTTTTGTATGAATTCTTTGTAATGCATTTGCATGACGTGAGCAACAAAATTGAAAAAAGTCGACTGTGTTTTCTTGCTTTTCGTAATTGGTAATTTGTTTTTGTATTTTTTCTGAAATGTGAAAAAAATAAAAAATGAATTTAACGTATAAAATAGTTAAATTAAAAACTTAACCTGTTGAAATAATTGTTTCACATGGAAAAACCATTCGCTTCGCATAGCGTCGTTGACAACCTTTGATTTTGCCAATATATAATTTATAAATTCTGTTATGTTATAATTTATGCGTTCTTCGTTTAAATTATCAGAATTTAGGATAGTTATACCTCTGTAACGAGAAAGTTTTAAGTTTCATAAAGTGTAATCATAATAGCATCATTCATTATGACTAACTGTATAATACAATTTCAGATTCTGATGTGTTAGTCCAGTCAATTTTACCACTTTTTAACCCATGAATTTTTGTTGATTATGTTATTTTTATGAGTATTTTGACTTAATGATTTAATTTATGAAATAATATTTACATGATGTTACTCAATTTGAAATAGAATAAAAATGATTTGACACCAGTAAATCATTAATTTGACAGTACCTAGTTTTCTTAAACGTAAGAAAAAATTATAAAAAGTAATGAAACATGACTACATTTTTGGCCAATTAGTTTTGTTTATTTTATTGTAATGCAGAAAATAATTACCATAGTGAAAAGAAATTTGCAATTTTTGTGAATATTATAAATTGGCGTAAAGTACATAAATAAAAAAAATTTAAATAGGTATAGATTTTTGAATATTTTAGATTCTGAGAGGAACGATGAATGTATTGGTTTTACAAACATGTTTTTTTATCTTTGTGTCTTTGTACACGATTAGTAGTCGAAATGATGCTCCGATTTTCAACTTCAGAATCTTGTACAATGAGAAAGTGAATCTAGTTGGTACATTTGGGAAGTCAAAATTCTCAATAGTTTACAAAAGCGCCCGGAAAAACAAAATACAAATTAAGCAAAAACGGGAACTTTTACGCGAAATCAGTTTTCGACAAGATCATTTTTGGCTTTTAGTGTTACTTTAAGACAAATGATCGTAAATACATGACATTTTCACTGAATGTTTATATTAGCATTTCCTATACATGAAATAATTTTCAAAATATTTTGACTAGTTTTGAGCTGTTTACGGATATACTCAGTTTTAAACTTTTTAGGTCTTAGATTCTGAGTAGAACGATGAATGTATTGATTTTACAATGATGTGTGTTTTTTTCTTTTTATTTTTAAATTTTTTTTTGTGTCTGTCATCACCTTTTAGGACAGTAAACTTGCTTGGATTTTCTTCAACAGTATCTTTTCTGATAGGAAAGTGAATTTAGTTGGTACTTTGGGGGGTCAAAAGTAAAATTTTTCCAATAGTTTACAAGAGCGCCATGAAAAACAAAAGAAAAATTAAGGAAAAACAGGAATTTTTACGCTAAATTGATTTTACACAAAATCGATTTTGGTTTTTGTTGTTTTTCTAAAACAAATGAACGTATATACATGAAAATTTCACTGGTTGTTTATATTTCCATTTTCTATACATGATAAAATTTTCCAAATATTTTGAGTTATTTTGAGCTCTTTACTTAAGCATTTAAAGATTGAATTTTGACAAAATTTTTTTGAATAATTATTTTGTAGTTAAAAATTTATAAAATGTTCAACTTTTATACCTAAGGATTGACAATTTAAAACAAGATTCCATGTAAGTATTTAATTCTGTTACCAAAAAATCTAAAAAATAGACAAGCACAGTTTATTTTTATAGTCATTTTAAGTTCAAATTTGGACGAAATTACATAATAAAAAAATCAGAATAACTATTTTAGTTATTTTGTTTTGATTGTATAATATTATTCGTGGGTACTTGAAACTTCTAAAGTACACTATTATAATATATCTATGATAGTATCACGGTTTGTTGTTGATGTATATCGCGTTATAAGTACCTAATGGATATTGTGTTATGATTAATTTGGAATTTATTATAGGTCAATTTTTTTTTAATACCATAGATAAGTATATAATATGTCTTATACCTAGACTGACATACCGTCTCCGCTCAGAATCGTTTTTCTTATACAATGATATTATATCATTGAATTCAAATTTAATACCATTCATTATACAGTGACCCACTTGTAATCTACTGTACAGCAGAGCACCTTTTTTTTTATTGCTGTTTATGAGAAAAACAAACATTAAGGCCCCTGCAAATGTATCATTTTTAAGGAGTTGCGTTTAGGCAATTATTTCGTTCCTGCTATTACTGATCATCTTTGGGTGTGTAGTAAATTATCATTAGTGTGTGTACTCCCCTACCATCACCCGCGACCGGCATCAATTCACAATTCATTGTTATTTCTTATCTTGTTTATATTCGCACTCACTCACTCACGCACATGTACAAGTCATTTAAAGTCATTAGATCTAAATATTCAAAACCAATTTATGGACGTGGAATAGCCGTCACGCTGTAAATATTGAGGTACTTCTAGTGGTTCGATTTAAAAAATGTAAAGATGTTTGTTTTGGTAAACAAGTTTAGTTTGTATGGGTTGGAGCACTTTTTATTTAGTTTTGTCATAACATATATCACAAGCACATAATATGTACATAAATAGGTACATATACATTATACATAAATATTCAAGAAATATGTAAATTGTAGATAGTAAAAAAAAAATTACAAATAATAATTATCTTTGTGCGCAGTTGCATGATGTTCCATTTTTGAAATTAAGACTCACATTTGGCCATATTTTAATGTGACACATTTGGGGACAAAACCATTATACGTTTATAAACCATTATATTAGACGAAATGTGTATAATGCACGTAAATCTATTTTGCCACCTTTGTCTAAAAGTATTGAAGAAGTTCACGATACTTTAAATGTAATGGATATACAAACAAACCGTTCTGAACAATTTGTTTTATTAAATGATCAAGATAGCCATATTATTATATTTTCTTGTATAGAAAATTTAAAATTTCTTTGTTCTAACGAAAACATTTTTTTAGACGGTACTTTCAATTATTGTACAAAATATTTTTTGCAGTTATTCACTATTCATGGTTTTAAGAATCAAAATTATATACCATTAGTCTTTGCTTTGCTTCCTGACAAAAATAGCCATACATACAGTACATTATTTTTAAAAACTATCGAAATTTGCTTGCAAAATAATTTACGGTTTCAACCAGCTACAGTTGTGGTGGACTTTGAAATTGCTATTCATAATGCAATTAAAAATATTTGGCCAACAGTGCAAATTCATGGTTATAATTTTCATTTGTGCCAAAATTGGCAGAAAAATCCAGCAATTAGGCCTAACAAATGATTACAATAATGGTGAATCTGAAATTGGAAAATTTTTAGTTCTCACATTCGGTTTACCATTATTGCAAGATACTAACGATATTGAAAATTGCTTTGTATTTGATTTGTTAGAAAATATGCCATCTGACGATAAAGTCCAACAATATTGCGACTATTTATCTGAAAATTATATTTTTTCGTTTTCATTATTTCCTCCAAAATTGTGGTCTTCTAATGATACTACAAATGCATGTGAATCATTTCATTCAAGATTTAATAGTAATTTTTATCATCATCATCCAAATCTCCATTTATTCGCGAAAGTTATGAAAGATATTCAGACCGAAACATACATTAAAATTAGAAGCAGTCATACAACACAATTCAGACAGACAAAAACTATTTCTAAATATCAATTTATACTTAATCAAAAAGATAAATATATACGAGGAGAAATTTCACGTTTAGAGTTTATCTCCAAAGTATGCCATAAAAATATACGTAAATGATTATGACTTAGTATTGTTTTATTGCATTTTTTATTATTTTTTTTTAAAAAATTTTTATTTTAAAGGTATGTGATATTGACTATTGTCTTATTAACATTTTTATTATTTTTTCAAACATATTATTTTATTAACACTTTTATTATATTTTAAAAATTTTGTTTTAAACGTAAATGATAACGATTATTGTTTTATTAACATTTGTATTATTTTTTCAAACATATTATTTTATTAACACTTATTATATTTTAAAAATTTTGTTGTAAACGTAAATGATAATGATTATTGTTTTAATAACATTTGTATTATATTTTTCAAACCATTTTTATTTTATGTGTTAATATATTGCAAGACTGATAATTTTTATAGCAATACGAGCGGTATTAATTTTTTTAGGAATTAACACTATCTTTTATAGGAGTTAACACTATCTTTTGTAGGAGATAACACTACATTTGTAGGAGTTTACCATTCCCCATACGTTTGGGCATTATTTTTTTCTGATTTCAAATGTTTGGGCACTATAGTCAGGCCTGTATTTAGGGGGGGCAGGGTGGGCCATTGCCCCTCCTAGTGGAACTTGTGGGGTGGTAATTTTTTCATGAACTTTTTTTATTATTAAGCCAACATAGTTATAACTTTAAAATTATGTAAAATGTTTTTTTCCTTATGTATTATGATTAGGTGGAAATTTCTCCAAAGCTTATTTTAAGATGATATTCTCTCAAATCTATTTTTATACTAACAATAATAATTCCTTGGATAACTTAGGTATAATGACATGATAGCAGCCCGCAGCAAGTGTTGTTGTAAATAAG
>WHPZ01579649.1:0-40293 GCA_016617965.1 Macrosiphum rosae | reverse complement strand
TTGTTGTTGATGTATAACGCGTTATAAGTACCTAATGGATATTGTGATATGATTAATTTGGAATTTATTATAGGTACCTATTATATTATGTCAATTTTTTTTTAATTCCGTAGATATGTATACAATATGTCGTAAACCTAGACTGACATACCGTCTCCGCTCAGAATCGTTTTTCTTATACAATGATATAATATCATTGAATTCAAATGTAATACCATCCATTATGCAGTGACCCACTTGTAACCAACTGTACAGCAGAGCGACACCCACTTGCCCACCTTTTTTATGTTGTAGTAACTTACTTTAACGTTAAACCTTTGTAAATAACTACCATTGTACTTAATATGTAAAATTCCCTCTAGCACATAAGATAATTTTTACATTTTGCAATATGTTGTTGCGGCCCAAATTAATAAAAAATAAAAAAATAAAAAAAAATAAATTAATAAAATAATGCAGTAGGTACAAAGTAATGTAAGAAGATATGCCAAATTAATTTAAAACTAATAATTTCATAGTAAAAAATAATATTGCAATTTATAAACGTATTTAACAATCAAAGCTTCTTTAGTATACCCGAAATGTACCTACACAGTATCTTCGTACAAAAAAAAATTAAAAGTTAAGGTACCAAGGCACACACCAAAAATTGTCTCCTAACCGTGAGTTAGTAAAAAACACTAAGCCCGTACAACGACCGTCGCTTCTAGCGTACGATCTCACTCAGTCGTATTACCTACAATTCCGCCGAATCACTCGACTTTATATCTTTCCTAGCACATCATGATTCACTGGCAGGGGTGGAGGTGGGGCTAAGTTATAATTTGTTTTATTTGTAATTTTGTTCTTAAAAAAAAAAAAATTTATTTTTAGGAATATGGTATTTGGAGGTGGCCGCCGGCCGCGTCCCCTAGCCACCCTCCCCCTGGAGCCGCACCTGTTCATTGTCCTGACTGTCTTAATATTGTATTAGTTGCTAAAAATAAGAGTAGTTCATACTGCTGGAACTAAAAAATCTATAAAATATATAAACATAATATTTTTTATAGACATTTTAAGTTCAAATTTTTAGGAAAAATTAGATATTAGAATGAAGTATAATGTTCAAGAGGACTTCACGCTTGCAATTTGCATGATATATTGTCTTCATCTTATTAGTGTAGAAGACAGTACAGCATAACAAAATTTCATTCAGTGTCATCAGCAGAACCAATATTAGTAACTAGAGTTAAATGACCTACCTAACTTATAAAGTTAAGAATAGTATCTTTGTTTTAAAGTTGGCAAGGTTACAGACATTTAACACGTTTTAATTTTGAAGTGAGTGTGACGACTTTTATATTGTAATATTTTACACATTTATAACTCACTTAAAATTTAAATACCAAACAAATACCAGAAAATTAAAAAACACAAATAATATTCTTACCTTTAAGTTTAATAATGGATCCATTCACATGTCACTCTAATATTAAAACTAACAACACAAAATTGGTTCTGCTGGATGGAAACTTACAATGTTGTACATTTGAAAGACAGAGCTTATACAAGTTAAGTGGACGTGACATCCTCTTAATTATATAATTTTTAAAAACTCCATGCACGTATTTTACTATGTTTAAAGTATAAAGCTATAAAGATAAATATATCATAACTATAATCAATTTAGTACTTACAATTGACTACAAAAATGTATATCTATCAAACTCTTATTATTTTGAAATTGTCTAAAAATGTTACATTAGAGTATAATATATATTATGTAGGTCGTAGGTGATTTGAATAAATAATAACAATTAGGAAAATATTTGTATAGCTAAAATACTCATCAAAATTAAAAAAGTATTTTATTCAAGATTATTCTAGGCCCTTGAAACTTTAAGCTAAAACAAATCATTTATTTTATTTGGTAAATAAATAAATAAACTTCACTCTTA
Source organism: Macrosiphum rosae (assembly GCA_016617965.1). Taxonomy (NCBI): domain Eukaryota; kingdom Metazoa; phylum Arthropoda; class Insecta; order Hemiptera; family Aphididae; genus Macrosiphum; species Macrosiphum rosae. The sequence continues at coordinate 38,356 of WHPZ01579649.1, read as the reverse complement.
GTATGATATTTAATAACGATAAAAAATGTATTACATTATATTATATGATTTCATAGAAATCCTTAAAAACTTATATACTATATAGGTACATGAGAATACAATTAAAAAATATTATAACCGTCATGAGACATTCTTACTCAGTAAGAAGACTGATAAAGCTTAGTAGTCATATCATAGCAGAAAATCATTTTAACAATTGTTTTGATCAATGAAAAATGTATACCTAGACTAAAAATATATAAAATTATAAAAAATTATAAACATAATATAGCTACTAAACTTATAAGTAGATAACATAATGATTTAATTAATTAAAATGTAAAATGAACGAACAAATAAAATAAAGAACTTATAGTTATAAAGATTTGCATAATTTGTTATATATCATATTGGTATGTTTATACATTTTATAGTAAATTAACCATGCCAAAACTTATCAATGAACCAGTAGAAATTCCAATACCAAGGAATGTAATCATCAATGAACTCGCCATTTCCAGTTCATGCTTGTCAACAAAGCTATTAGCAAAAAAAAAAAAATGATTCAATATCAATATCAAATACATTGATTATTTACAGCATATAACAATAGTTAATAGTAACTATACTTACTAGGGAATAGAAGCCATTGTGATGTTAGAAACTATACCATTGGTAAAACCAAAGATAGACATAATGACAGCATATAACTGATCATTGTTTATTAAGACGGGTAAATAATGCCGAGGCTTTGCGTTACAGAGCATCATCAATGGAATAAAAATAGTTCTCAAAGCAGATAATACTGTGGCTGGCCAAACACTATTGACTGGCTGTAATATTACAATAATTAATATCATTATAGTTTCATCTTATTCCAAATATAAATATATTCGGTTTTATAAATTAGTAATTACCAGTGGTATGAGGTTTGACATTACTCTCCCTAAGAAATCACACGTACTGAAAAGTAAATAAGCTATCACTGGCAAAAAATATGTATCTAAATATATAAACACCAATATTAATGTAGTCACCTAAATTGATAAAATACAAATTAAGGTTTTAAATGTTTACCTGTCCAGATAGTGTGTTCTTTGTTCACTGAAGTTATCAATACAGTAACTGCTGGGTAAACAGACATAGTGACTAAAAAATTATAGAAAGTGCTCAAACCCAATTTCCATATCTATTAAAATGAAAAATAAATATCAAACATTTTGAATCATATAAATAATCCTAGTAACAATTATAAAATATAATGAATGTTCATCTTATATTATAATAATTAGGTAGTTAATATCAATATTATATTATATATCCCATACTTATTTCAACAGTTATAAATTAAAGTATTGTTGAGTTTTCATGGTTTAGAATTTTAGAAGTTTAAAAACAAACAATTATATACCTTTTTTAAAACCACATATGTATCAGCAATAGGAGTTTGTTCATTGCCAAGTAAAGCATATTGTGTTGAAGATGAACGTCTAATCCAGGCGCTTGCAGGTACGTCTTGAACATAATACTTATAAATAGTCTAAAATAATGAATTTTTTTTGAATAGTTAATGCAAAATAAAATAAAGAATTGTGGATCATTTTTTTAATTGCCTTATTTCACCACAAAAAATGACTATAGGTTTTGTTACTTCTTTTGATTACTCTTATTACATATTTTATAATAAAAAATAACATTTACAATTTAAAAACTTCATTAGGTGAGATTACAGGTTGAGTGAGGTTATAAATTATGAAATATTTTTTTATTATTATTTTAAACATTTTATTTTATGACAAGTGCATTAAAATGTGAAATAACTTGAAGAACAAAACTTATAACCATGATTGAATGGATAGCCTAGTCTATATACATATAGACTAAACTAGAACTTAGTAAGTTGCATACAAGACATGATTAAATGTAAATATTTTTAAACTTTAAAAAATAATTATTTTGAAATTAAATCATGGTATTTTAAATTGTACTAACTGTTTTGACTAAAATAGCATATAAAACTAGAGAGAGCAAGATGAATATATCAGCAAATAAGAAATAAACGAAGGCACTGTGGACAGACGATGCACCCCACCACAAAGCCAATATTTGAGCTAATGCAGCGACAATGCCTCCCAATGCTTGACCACATACAGTTGCTGTCATGTAGCTACTATCAAAAAATGTGACTAAATTGAACACAGCTCCTTGCATTATAGAACTTCCAACTAAAAAAATACATGAGTTTTATTAAATATTTTACTTCAACATAAGTAATAATAGCTATGTTAACCGAACTCACTGTTCAAAAAAATGACTGTTCCTAAGGTAATTATAAAGAACAATATTTGCCACGAATCGGAATCCAAATTAACTAAAATTGTTGTAATTGTGAACAAAACAAGCATTAACATCAATGAACTGATCATTCGAAAATGAATTGACATCCTAGAAATATTAAACTTATTTTAGCTTTTAAGATATTTAACTATCCATAGTGAATGTTATTATATTATTTTATTACTTACTTTTTAGCTAAATATGTATTTAGTAATAAGGTTAATGAACTAGGAACTGATGCGGCAATGGTAAGAAAAGAAGTGAAGTTAGCTTGAAGTCTTGAATGACTATGGTCCTCATTCGGTAGTAGAAAAATAACTTGGGTATCATTTGGCAAATTGCGTAGTTTATACATCCAATACTTGAGATCAAAACATAAAATACAATTGCGATTAGGTATATACATTGGATAAGTTACTATAAATGTACAACCCAAATTCATACAATCATACAATGAACAAGCAAAGATAAAATGTATTTTCAATTTAATCTGCCCTATTCCCTAATCTCATTTGAATATATGATACAACGAGAACTAATAACTACTGGTTGCTATTAAACGACAATACATTTTATCCAATTTTAGATAGAACATTGTTATACCCTGAAGGTAAACAATACATGACGTATTGTAAAGAACATGCAAGACGGATATCAAATGTGTAATTTTTTAATAAAAGTAAATATAACAATAATTACATTTTAATTTAAAATGTATATTATGGTTTATATCACTTTTTAATATAATTTGTAATATCTAATATTATAATTATTTAAGATAAAAATTATATGACTTACATCATTTGCAGTCATAAAAAAGTACCATGGAAGTAGAAGACAAGTACCAAGTACATAAAATATTAAAAATCCAAAATTGTACCTGAAAAAGAAAATGTAATACAGTTAATTTAAATTGAGTTATAGGTAACTATTTGAAAGTAATTAATTAGTACACATTAAAACTTTTTTTTCATAATTTTGAACCGAAATTTGGTACTTTATAAATATAAATATACCTACTAACAAACAGTTAAAGAATTCAATGAACATTTTTAGGTTTTTAGAATTTTTCTTTACACATAAATTATATTTTACCGGTCTGGTGGTTTTGTTAGAACAGTGTTGCATTCGTTGACAATTATATCATCAACATTTTTATCTAATACTTCTGGAAGCCCAAATAATCTGTTGCTAACTGTGTCGCCAAATACTAGAGGGTCCTGTTCGTCCATATTCAGTACTCTTTAAAATCTAGACAAATATTTAAATGTTAATACATCTATGTACACGTTTAATAAACAATACAATTAGATATTTCTTGACAACAATAACCATGATATTTATTAAGCCCATGGACCAAATAGGCCCTTTGTTTAAGTATGTAACAAATAATTAATGATCAAATAAGTATAATAACAGTATAACAATAATATCAATGTAGATTCTTATATTATTGAGGAACAAAAGGTACATACCTTTTATATTTAATCTGATTACCATGTATTCAGATTACTATTGACTATCCGCGAAAGAAAAAACCAAATGCATCTTAAAGCTTATTGATGTTTACTACGTTAAAATTAATTATATGTTACTTGTATTAATTGTTTCATGCATATTAAAAATAATTATGTAACTGGTCAAATAATATGTTCTAAAACGATAATCATTTAATATTAATAAAAATAATTATAGTGCCCACTGATCATATACCAGTGTATAGTTTAGTCTGCCCAGAGTACTATTACAAATGTCATTAAAAAGCTAAAATAGTAAATTTTGTTTTAAAAAAAAAAATTAAATAATTTATTATTGTTTTTTTTAATAAAATATTATAAAGAAATTAGAATATTGCGTTCTATCATATAGACATTATTTGATATTAATATTTAATATTTCTTATTATAAAAACAACAGAATGTTGTTGTACGGATTGTGATTATTATTATAAATCATAACAGTATAATATTGTAAGATAAGAGTGCCTACCTATTATATAGTATTATAATTGTTTAGGACGCAGGTCACAGACATAACAAAATAACAATGTAGATGATTAATCGAAACCAAATCCTTCAAATATCGTTTCGATAGTTCTTACTATAGCGGAACCACACTATCGCAAGTTACTACTATCGCAGTATCGCGCCCACAAATTAAGGGTCCAAAATGTTGAAATATTTTGATATACACTGCTATAAGTCATGATATGAGTATATAACTACCTGTTAGTTATGTACTGCTATAAGTTATAACTTATAACCATATACAGGATAATGGTATAAGGCGTAATTCAACAAACATGCTCACCCCCTTTGTTTTTTCCAATACCCAATGCAGTTATTCAAAAACAGGTTTTTAGGAATTTTAAATAGGTAGGTATACTAATTTAGGAACATAATATTTTCTGGTTCTTGAGATCTTTTGTACTATTTAAGGGGTATTCTGTGAGTTGTGAAGTAGGTACTTCTGAGTTCTGTTTTTCAAATGAGAAGTATTGTGGACTTTTCTACTCTAAATTATTTAGCGGTTATTTTTACAGAAACTGTGTCATTATGTCATATTTAAATCAACCCCCCCCCCACCAAATGTATATATTACATGAATACCTACTAATTTTATTAGACAAATTAGTAAAATTGTGTTTTTTTATTATTATTGACTGTACACTATAAGTAGTCGAAATCGTCCTTCGATTTTCAACTTCAGTATATTTTCTGGTGAAAGTATTGGTGGCTGGTGCATTCGGGACAGTGGTGGTCAAACGGTGGGAGGACAAGGGGGATAGATCCCGGGAATTTAAAATTCCCAGTAGTTTTCAAAGGCGTGGGGAAAAAAAATTAAGGAAAAATGGGAATTTTTGACAAAATTGTTTTTGGTTTTTAATGTAGGTATAGGTAAACAACGTATAAATAACGTAGACACATCACACATGAAATCTTTATTGAATGTTTATATATTATCTATAAACCATACAATTTTCAAAATATTTTGTCTATGTTGATCGGTTTATAGACATATTATGGAATTTGTATTTGTATTAGTTTTTTCAAATAAATATCGATAAAAAATTTGAAAATGTAATACAAGTTTCCTCATAAGCTGTTGTAAGTGGAAATTAAAAAAAAAAGTTGAACGTAAATCCACAGTAATTTCGTTCCAGGAATCCGTTCCTTTTGGAACTCGTTCCTTCCAAACACTGCTGTGGTCATAGCCAATATAGCCATATAGATTATAAAATAAATAGTATTTAGTAAATAAATATAGGTAGTAGGTTGTTGGTATAATAGTAGGTGTATTTATAATCGATTCGGTAATATTACTTAATAAGTTATCATTTTCTACACACCATACAATTTCCATAATATATAGACTAATATACAGAGTACGGGCATAGTAACTATCGAGGAATTATTGGAAATAATGTCCAAAAAAAGAATTCTGTGAAATAATACCAAAAAAAGAAGAAATTAATGTATTGGACATACGGGGTGTAACAAAAAGACCTGTGAAAAAAATATGATACCTACTACTTAAACGTATGGCATAAATTAATAAATAATTTAAGAAAATTAATATTTTGAAAAAGTTATTACGTTCTAAATTAATTTACTCAAAAAAAAATTGATATTTTAAAAAATTCTTGAAAATAAACTAGTTGACTTAGATAAATGTTTTTACTATCAAAATTGTTCTTATAATCAGATTCACGAATTGGCTATTTTGAATATTATATCCAAAAAAAGTCAAATCAAAATTAAATTTTTTTTTCAGTATTAATAAATGCCCTGAATACCTATTAATACAGGCAGAACTTATTTTTAAAGGCGTTTGGAATGCAACGAATGAGTGAAAATATGTTGGCACCATAGACCTATAAACTTAGTTATGGTTTACAGTGTTTACACAGTTTGAATTTTGGGATGGGAGTTAGTGCAGTAAGTTAGTATTTCACTTCTGCAGCAAGGTCTTTTCTCACCGGCGTAAACTCGTATTATCATAGCACAGAAGACAGAACCATAGGTAGGTTCTAATGTGGTTCTACTGGTTACTGGTTTTATGGTATTACGTACGTTTACCGTCAAGTCGAGCGACGATCATTGTTTAAACTTTAATTTGTGGTCGGACGGACCACGGACTAAGGTCTAAGATATAAATATATAATGGACTTGTGGACTGGAAACGAGCAGCTTATCACGGCCACGAATGTACGTACAAGAAGCAAAGTGCGGGGGGTCAGTGGGTCACTACGTGTTTTTGGAGTTCACAGCGCCCTCTGTATTTAACACGGTCTACGACCTAATACCAAGTACTTATACAAGTATTTATACCAAGACTATGATACGAATTGTGTAGCCAAACAAAACCACCGGTAGCGCTGAAAACTTCAAGAACGGTACTCTTATCAGCTAAGTGACATATTTCCGTGGCCGTCCCCCGATCCCCGCCGACCGTGTCGTTACCAGTCCGGTGGTTTGGTCCGTGTTTTCGACATAATATTTTGTTTACATTGCCGGCCATTGCCCGTTAACTGATAAGCAATCATATTATATTGCTGAGATTATATCCAACGAATCGTTTGAAAACGGAATGTAATTATTAATTAGGTATTAATAATTTCCATCCGTCGACCGTCATTCTGTCGGCAATCGGCTCTCGCCAAACGACAATTTTTTTTTTTTTACCTACCTTTTTTTGTCTCTTCGGACTTGTCGAAAATGTCTGTCCAACAGCAACAGCAACAACAGCAATTCCAGAGCATACCACTGGACAACGTCGAATCGGTAATTATTATTATGATTTACTTACCTATTATTTACAAATAAATTAGACTAACAGCCGAACAGTAGGTATTTATCTCGGTGATATAATACCGTAGGAAGACGATGTTCAGGAGACTTGATGAACTTATAAGCTAAAATAAATAACACGTCATAATTACACCTTACACATGACTATCCTCGATCAACCACACACATCAACCATAAACGATTCCATAACAGACTACTTAGTCATTCAAATCCTCTCATATACAATTTATCCTCCGTAGACCTTCCTGATACAATCTGTTGACTAAAAAGAAAATGGTCTAGGCCCCAGGGGACCTATTAACCTAATTATTATTCACACCTATTTTATACAAAAAAAAAAAAATTGCTTAAAAAAATATACATAAAGTCTTGAACTCAGACTAGACTATTTTATTACGTTTTCTGTGTTCTCTTGATATATTTTTGGGAAATTGTAATTGTGTAGCCAATTATGAGTACCTATAGTATAGTATTAATATTTAAAAATGCTCATAATAACTCTCTTAAAACTAAAAAATATTTTTAAAAACCAACGAGAGAACCAAAATAATGATGTTCTTACCGTTATGGTTGTTTATAGATCAATATACCTATTTTAATATTAAAGGTAACCGTACAAAATTGGAACTGCTGATTACTGTTATGGTGACTCATTCCTATACTATTTCTTTTTGTAGTGACACTAACTATTAAGTATTACTCATTACTATGAATTTACTATCTCTTTAAGTAGTATTTATTCACTAATTACAATAATTAATTAGACAATAAATAATTATTAATTACTCATACAATATTATAATCTCAACTATCTAGTCCGTGTATTAGTAGTAGCTAATGATAAAAATACTTTAATACATTCTCATAATATGCTTTATGAATTCATAGTTTGACACCTCCTACACACTTCATAGTGATTTTAATTTAGTTTTTAAACAAACAAAATTACGACGTGCCATTAGTAATGTAATGTTAGATTAGTAGATCACATATCATAATATATCTATGTCCTGTCCTTTGAATCATAGGACCATATTGGTTGTAAACGGTGGCACCCAAGTTAATGAAACTTATGGAGAAAAAATTAGTGGTGTAATTACAGAGGGGAGGGGGCGATCATCAGGGGGGCAAGTATGAATTTAACCAATGAAAATGCGTGCGTACAGAGCGTCGCGTATGATACTCATCAATCTGAAACGGCTCATTGGGTGTCGTATCCTTCCACGTGGCTTTTTAACTTACAAACCATATTGAAGTACTTATTTAACAATTATTTTTGGTATTAGGTACTATTGTAATAATGTACTATAGTATATTTTATAAAAATAATACATTAAACCCCGACTCCCCTATACTAGCTGTTACTAAGATGATTTTACTTTGAAATAAACATTAATCACTATTGAAAAAATATATTGAAAATCGGCATAACAATGCAGATTAGCTTCAAGGCAATTTTTTGAAAACAATTTCGGATACCTTATATCCGATACATTTATGAATAATTATAATCAATGCTTAAACCAATATGAATGACTTGAAAATTATTATTTTTTATGTTTGTTTAAACTGTAAATTGTTATTAAGATATTTTAAACCCTAATTTAATTGGTTATGATTTGTTATTTCAGCAATGGGAAATGTTATTTAACCGCGTAAGTATTAATTGCAAACTTTGTCTTTATTTTTTTCAAATAATTATAATATTGTATTTGAAAATATTATTAGTTTGACAGAAACCGTGATGGTAAAATATCTATTAATGAGTTGCATCATGTGTTAAAACAAGGAGCTGGCGAACAATATAATATACCTCCTAAAGTTTTAGCAATAATCGCAAATAAAGCTGATCACAATCAAGATGGATATATTAACTTTAGAGAATTTTTACATTTGGTTAGTAAAATCATTTACCTATACTTTATGAATTCTTTACAAAGTTTATAAATTCATGATTTTGAATATGTTCAGATGGAAGAAGAACCTATAGCAAAAAGTTTGACTACAAATTTATTTAACAAATACGTCCATTATACAATTGTGCCAAGAGGACCTCCTAGATTGCGGACTGCAGGAGTGGATCGTACTGATGGGGATTATGAAGATGAATACTCTTGCAATCCACCAGCATTATGTATGGTTATTGTTAGTCTGATTGAAGTAAGTAAATATTTTTCTTAAAAATATAGTAGAATGAATTAAAAAATTAAAATATTCTCCATTTTGAAAATTAGGCCATTTTATTATTAATATTTGCTAAGTAATATTGGCTTATACAATATATAGGTCTCAGACAGTCAGACTTTGATTATCAAAGAGTCTGGCATCTTAAGAGGACGTAACACTGGTATTTGTTGTCTCCGTCTTACCAGTGCGTAACATAGCAAATTTACGCTCAGAATAACACTTGTAGCTTCGTCAGTTTAAACATTAGAGTGAATTGACCTTTTATGAAAATTGATGGTAAGAACATTATCTGTGTTTGCACATTGATTTTTTACGATAATTAGAAATTTACGATAGTTTTTAAGTGAGTTATGAGCAGAGTTAATTTACGATATATTATATACGCATAACTTGCTAAAAAATTGAAATATCATAAAAAACCAACATACAAACACAGATAATGTTCTTACCATAAATTTTCATAATAGATCAATTCACTCTAATGTTTAAACTAACGAAGTTACACGTATTCTGTTGAGTGTAAATTTGCTATTTTACGCACTTGTAAGACAGAGACAACAAATACCACTGTTACGTCCTCTTAAGGTTACAATTAAATATTATTTCTGATTTAAACAATCAATTACAACAATAGTTAACTATTAATTAATATACAATTTGTAGACAAATTAGTAGAATAAATATATCCCTATACTCAGTTCAGGTTAAGATTGAACCAGCTTCGTGCATGCAAACCGAGCCGCCGAACAGTGCGTGACCCCCCCATGAGGTGGCTATGCCTTCTGTGATTGACCGACAGTCATCGGCGCCGGTGCTGGCGGCCGTGCATACGCTCCCACCGGTGTCTGGAATGCGCGAAAAAAACGTGTTTTGGTCAAGCGAGCGGTTCAATATTAATCTGAACAGAGTATAAAGCTATTAATAATGTAAAATTTAAAAGAAATTCCATAAACCAACTATAAATATTAACATTATTATAATAAATTGATTAATAACTACTATTTTTTTTTCATACATAGGTATTAATTTTCACTTGGGATGTTTTAAAATTGAAAACAACTGAGTCAATCCATGGCCCTATGGCTTCAATGTTTATTTACAATCCTCATCGTAGACGTGAAGCTTGGCGGTTTCTGACCTATATGTTTGTACACGTTGGGTAAGTTTTTTTTACAAACTAAAATACTTCTTTTCAGTGGCGCAACCAAAGGGATAGACCCCGGGTCTTGACTCCCCCATTCACCCATAGGGATTGAATAACTGCAAAAAATTCAATTGATATGAATTTATTTCATGGATATTTTATCATTTATAAAAGTCAATGCAAAATTACTGGTCACACAAGAATACAAGATACAACCAATTAGATACTGAAATCAAAATGTTGAAAATTTCTATACTACCGAACAACGGTATAACATTCTAAAAGAAAATCTAAAATACTACTACAAAATAAGTTTTTTTTCCATTTATTGATGCTATTGTCCAGCATCTAAACCATAGGCGTCATTGCGGGGTAGCGAGTGGTTTGCAGTTACTTCCATACCAATTTTATTATTTTATCCGTTGAATTAAAAATTGTATTTAAGGTGCTCGTTATTCCATGCTTTTACTCATAATGGCGCTAAACTATAATTTCAATAATCACAAACAAAATATAATACCTAGTTGGTTGCTCAAGTGAACCTTTATAATCTTGTGGATTGTTACAAAAACTATGTTTAAACTTTGAAGCTATGACATAGTAATAACAGAGATTGATTTATAGCATCAATATTTAAATAAAATTAATATTAAACCCTATAACACATTGGATGCATTAAATATTTTCTTTCTCAATATCTACAATTTGTTTGCACATTTCATCACTGAAGTAAATTAACATGTATCATCTTAGGAATATATATTCAGAAACCCGGTTAAATGGGTTCGCTCTTCTTAATATACTTTGTCGGTTACAGACTACTGTTAATGAAGTTTAGACGTACTGACTTTAGAATAATTATGGCTGAATTTTGGACTATAAATATATAATAAGGCAAATGTAAAATGTAATAAAAATAAAGAATTTTTATTCAAAGTTTTGTTTTGTATGAGTGTAACAATATGTATTAAATATTACTATTATATTATAATTAATTATTAAGAATCTTTTTTTTTTTGTATTGGTTATGGTGTTTGAATATTATATTATATTATATTATTCATTAGATTTATTCATTAATTAAATAATAATAAATAATAAATATTAAATAATTATTTTATTTTGTATTTAATTTTGCTACGAAAGAATGTGTCATTTACACACTACCCTTTGACGACAATCCTAGTTGTGTCACTGGTTTTTTATAGATTTCTAACTTATGATCATATCATACCTATAACTGAATAACATGTTACTACTTATTTTCAGACAGACTCATTTGACAGTAAATTTAATTGTTCAGCTATTACTTGGAGTACCATTGGAGATGGTTCATCGTGGTTGGAGAGTAGTGTTAATTTATTTATCCGGAGTTTTAGCTGGTTCACTAGCTACGTCAGTAACTGATCCTTCAGTTTATTTGGCTGGTGCTTCTGGAGGAGTTTATGCTTTGATCACAGCACACGTAGCTACTATAATTATTGTGAGTACTGAGTGTACTTAAAACTATTTTTGTTTATTCCATCATTGTAATGAAATTTAAATTGATTATGTAAAATAAATAAAAATATATTAATTTAAGAGTATGATTAATTTATATTCTATACAAATTAATTTTACAGAATTGGTCTGAAATGGAGTGCGCTATTTACCAACTCTTGATATTTGCTTTTCTAATTACTTTTGATTTTGGATCGTCTATTTACAATCGCTATTTTGTTGAAGTAGACAATCAGGTATGTAAATGATATATTTTTTTTGAAGCTAGTTATATTAATCTAATTATAATATTTTTAGATTGGTTATTCTGCACATTTAGCTGGTGCTATTGCTGGTTTACTTGTTGGAGTATACACTTTACGAAATCTTAACGTCCGTCCGTGGGAAAAAAAATTATGTTGGTCGTGTTTTGTCATTTATATATTGTTGACAGGCTCAGGTGTGATGTGGAATGTATTATTTCCTGAATATTTTTCAAAAGAACAATATTAAAAATTAAAATTAGTATTTAAAGTACTGAAGTATGTTAAAAATGTTGGATCAATTTTAGTGCACAAATATATATTTTTTTTTTTTACTTTGATTTTTGTAAAAATTAAACTTAAATGTCCATTTATGTTTGTATTAAATATCAATATTTTATTTAACATATCTAATTTCACAAAATGTATGAGCTTTGTTACTTTATATTGGTTAAATATATAAGTTAATGTGTGGTGTATCATTTCCAATTTGTTTTATATTTTTTTATAATATTTTTTTTTTAAAACATGCATTTCATTGCTACTTATTTTTTTTTATCTCAAGACTACACTATTTACTATTATATTATGTACAAACAAATTTAGTATTTATTTTTCATATAAAATATATTTTATACTTTTATTCAATCTTACATATTTATTTTTTTTAATATATGTTTATTGATAGCATATTATACTTGTATGACAAAAATATTTTTTTTATAGCTAAATCAAAATAATAATAATATGTAATACTTTATAAGTCAATTAAATTTTAATAGGTCACTATAAAACCACATTTGTTTTCATTAAAAATGTATGTATTTACATTTGATAAGGTATTTTATACCCAAACCTGTACTGGCCGCCTCTAAAGGGTGGAGGAATAAATATACTTATAGCCTATAGGGGGCTTCAACTATGTTTTTATATATTGACTTCAAACAAAAAAAAATGTGGGTGTACCTTTGATTGTTTTATTTACAAACTACCACCTGAAGATGTCAACATAGATCATGATATTGAACTCTGCGATTTTTATCAAAATACCAATCTAAATAATATGTTTCATAGTAAAAAGGCTAAGAAAATAAATTGTGAACTTACATTTAAAATTGAATCTTATTTATATTTGATATAAAAACATGAACCATAGAGTAGGCCATTCTATTGAAATACGATTAGGAAGTTCATGTAGATAGGTAGATATTCATTTTTTATATATTTTGAATTAGTACACTGCGGAAATTACATATTTTATTAGAGTGCACACATAAAACTTATAAGTTATATAGTTTATTATTACACATTTACACACTAAGCTATTCGAACGCCTTACTTATTTTTATTTTGTATCTATTAATTACAAAAAAGCACCTATATATTTTTACCAAAACAATTGTCATACTGAAATTATATTTTATGAATTCTGTACCTATACATTGTTTTATTTATAAAAATAAATATAATAATGCACCTATAGTTCGTTTATTAATTGGAAAATAAGTAGCTCAATTCGGTATATAGTGCAGATATTCGAATAGGTACAGTTTTTTTTTGTATGTATTATATGATAATTATCCTCACTTTTACCAATGTCTCAAAATAATGTTCATAAAATGCTTAAATATTACAAAACGTTATAATTAAAGTTATTCCTTATTTGTTATTACCTACTTATTATTAATAACCTGCAGAGCCCTACTCTTGAGGTGTGGTGGCATGGTGGGCTGCAGCCCCGGCCCCGACACAATTAGGGGTCCCATATATTACTGTAATACAATCACATACAATTTATTTATATCAACCGGCATTAAATAAGAAAATTACCTACTCATATACTTACGGTATAATTTATTTATAATCTTAAAATATAAATTTAATATAGAAAAAAAACGAAAAAGCAAAATAAAATTTTCCGAAACGTTTTCAAACAATATTATTTTCCGACTTGCTGCTAAATGCCTATGTAAAATCCAATTTTGAATTTTTTGAAATATTTTTTATGAACTATTTGACTATATTGACGTTCACACGTTCAACACAATACATACTATTGTTTTATCGTACAACCCTTGTATGGTTTGTATAACTGTCCATGTCCTATCCGCCGGATTTTATGATTTATTCAGCAGTTCTCGTCGCCTTTGGTGTTAAATGATGTCTAAAAATATTTCGTGGAACATATTATAATATCGCCGTGTATCGTTTATACTGCAGGTCTACGGTCATTATGCTCAGTACAATCAACTAACGTGTTTTTTTTATATATAAAATATAAAATATTTTCACGATTTTTTTGTCGTTAAATCTGTAACAATCGATTATACACTGGTCAAAACGAAAAAAAAGAAACAATATTATTTTGTGTTCACAAAAATATGTTTATTAAAAAAAAAAAATAATATCGCAAAAACAATACGAAGAGGTATAAACAATTATTTTCAAAAAGGAAACAGTTTAAAAAAAAAATTGGCACATTGGCTATCATCAATAATATCTTACATTATTATGTTCATGACGAAAGGGAGAACAATGAAGAAAAAAAATGGAAATTTACAATAATATGCGAACAATTTGAGATTATATAAGGAAATTTAAGGGAAAAACAAATACTACGACCAGGAGACACAATAAACAAGGAGTGGAGGATACGAGATGACGAATTGGTGCGGATGAAATGCAATGTTGTTGGCCTGAAATTGATCTGAAATGGAGTGTGCTTTTTACCAACTCTTGGTGTTTGTTTTTCTAATTACTTTTGATTTTGGATCGTCTACTTACAATGTCGCTATTTTGTTAACGTTGACAATCAGGTAAGTAAATGAAATTTTTTTTCTCGAAGCTTCTTATATTAATCTAATTATTATAATATTTTTGGATTGGTTATACGGCGCATTTAGGCATTTAGCTATGGTGCTATCTCTGGTCTACCTGTTGAATTATTCACGTTACGAAATCTTATAATGTCCGTCCGTGAGACAAAAAATTATGTTGCAGCTGCCTAGGTCGTGTTTTGTCATTTTGTGTTGCTGACAGGCTCAGGTGTGACGTGGAATATGTAATGTTTCCTGAATTTTTTTCAAAAGAACAATATTATAAAAGTTCAAATTATTATTGAAGTTGAAAATGTAGGATCAATTTTAGTACACAAATCGTTTGTATTATAAAAATCAATATTTTATTTAACATATCTAATTTCACCAAAGTTATGAGCTTTGTTACTTTATATTGTGTGTTTATTATATCAGTGGAATATAAAGTTAATGCGAGTAATGTATCAACTCAATTTGTTTCATATTTTTTTTTAAAACATGCATTGTACCTATATTGCTACATATTTTTTCTATCATAAAATTGCACTATTTACTATTATATTATGTACAAACAAATTTAGTATTTGTTTTTCACATAAAATATATATTGTACTTTTATTTTATCTAATTATTTATTTTTTTTAAATTATGTTTATTTATTAATAGAAAATACATTATACTTGTATGGCAACAATATTTTTATTTAGAGCTAAATCAAAATCATAATAATATGTACATATTGTACCTAATATTTTGTAAGTCAATTAAATTTTGTTCAATATTATTCATTCTTTAGAATAGTTTTTATACTCTGCACGATCTCTACTAGTAAAATCTGTGTCAGAATACCTATAGTTTTTATAAAGTTGTGTTTAATTTGATAATTTTATCTTATAGGTATGAGTACGTGTAGATACAACTAGGCATAGTCATATACTCATATAGTGCTATCTGATAATCATGTACCTAGGGTATTTAGATATTAACGTTTTGGCAAAAGGTTGAAGGGCAATAGTTATTACTTATTAGTAATAAATAATAATTACATGGTATTTTAATTTTTTATCTACAATAATGACTCCTGGTCTTTATTCCGATAACATATAATTAGATAGGTATCATCACAGTAGTGCTAGTTTTGGGCAGTATGCGCATCTCCTTCATTTCCGGCTAATGTCATTGTTCTCCACTTGAGATCAGTTGATTTTGTTCTATGTTATATATGCATGTATACGATTGACAGCCAATAAGAAGTGGACAACTAATAGAATACGATATATTATGTGAAGTAAAGAGCGGATGACGCTCCTCAATAAACTGTAATGATTTTAGATTGAGTTAACATAGCAAAACACAAGAGGAAAGTTTTGTATTTAATTTTGTATTTAAAAATCCATAAATATTAACAAAAATCAAGCTGAAATGAAACTATATACCAATATTTTAGACGGTATTTTTTTCACAAATATGTGATTAATATATATATAAAAATCCAGGAATTAAATGAGAAACTATTAATAATATATTATAAAACAATATTAGCGTAGGTAGGTATTAAAATATTTAATGCTTAGTAGTCAATAGTCAGTTTAAATAATATTTTATTTAATACTATTAAGGTGATTCATTCCAATAACATTTTCTTTAATCTCGAAATAATAACTTTAAATAGGTAGGTACTCGTAATTACAAAATAATTACAAACACATTTTTATTTAAAAAACAGTACCTATAGTGATTAGAATAATTAAGTCTAGAGATCGCCAGAACCTAAAATAGAAAATTAAAGACTTCTAAAATAGCCATTTGAAAATTATACAATATATAATAATATGGAAGATGATCGTAAAAAAGGCTCCCTCATTTCTTTGTCGTTTTTCCTAATATTATATTATTAAGAAAAGAACTTTTAATTTTCTGCAATTTCGCCCTTTAAAATACCCAGTACCATAACTAGACGCGACTTGATCCGAAATCATCCCCAACGTTGTAGATCAAAGCATTTTTTCTACTATAAAACGCAATATAGGTACACCCCAACTGCACATATACACGAAAAACAATAATTGTAAAATCGCAATACGCATTGGTCGCCGTTCCGTTCGGAATCTAAAAATCTTATATAGGTATACCTACAAAAGTATAATAAAAAGAGTGTATGGACAGCATAACAATATAATGCAGTTCGTTAAAACATTATAATCCAATTATTATTGTATACCTCCGCTTAAGTATATACGGTTAGCGTTGGTATATACCAATAATATAGTCGTAATGATGGAATTTGGCAAAATTAACGGGCCCGAAATCCAGCTGATGCCGGTCGATTAATATATAATAATGTGCCGGCCACTAATAATAACGATGTTTGTTTTAAATCATCGTCGACGGCCCGGGAAGAAATACGGAAAATCGGCACATTTGCAACTCATCCGAGTATCTGACACCTTATGCGCGGACAAAAAAAAAAAAAAACCTGAACAAAAAAATGGCTGCATCGCGTAACGAAGAAAAGGCAATGGAAACAACAACGATAAAGCAAATCCTGGGAGAGATAATAAGCAACGTCGAGTACGAGATTATGGAGGAAAAACTTGGCCGAATAGACGACATCGACGAGGAACCCACCATCGGTGACCTGGAAGGACTTTTGTCGTATGCGACGCGCTTCGCGGGGGACGACTACGTCCCGTTCGACGTTCGTCAACCGGTCGACAAATCTGGCGAAAAGGCTGCAGCAGAACCGGTTGAACCGATCGCAGACGACGACGTCGCAGTGCAGGTCGCGACTCCGGTGCAGGAAGCCGGGGAAAAGGAGCTGGGTGGCGAGGCGGTGGGCGCCACACCGGCCGGAGGACTGGAAGTCAGAAACAGTGTTGGTGGGATCTTGATTGGTTGGCTGGACCCGGGGGTCAAGACAGAAACACGCGCAGCTCCGCGCAGCGGAACGGCGAGAGTGGTGTCCGCTGCGTGGAGAGGCATAACGAGAGCCGCGCGCGTGTTGCAGCGCTGTTGTTGTCCCCCAAAGTGTAACCGTCCAAAAGTTTCCCCCCTGGCCGTGGGCAGCGGAAAAGGCGAGGCGACGTGTGGGGGAATAGGTACGCGGCAGTGCACATTCAGGTGGTGATCGGCGGCGAGTCGCCTCGACACGCGTTCTCCGGCCGTCCTGCGGTAGCGCGACGGGATCGCGGACGTTGCGAGCTCGAGGTCGCCGAGACACGCGAGACCCTCTGGCGGCGCGGCGGGCGCCCGGCTGCTTCGGTCCGGGAGCGACGACGACACGACGACGCCGTCCCCGACGGTACCCGCTCAGTGCAGACGGACGCAGTGCTGCGCGACTCGCGTGACGGCGGCAACGGAGACCTTAGAGCTCACGGCGGGTGAGTGACGGATGACTATGATTACAGGGTAGCTAGGAACGCCACGGACGTCAGCAGCGCCGGGCTCGGGGAAACGAAACGTTTCGCCGGGTTCGGCGGTGCGCGGCTCCGTGGCCATCGGCGGCGGAGACGCCAGGGCGAAAATCACGGACATTATCAGGACAGCGAAGCTGCATGTCCGCAGATTCTCTCCCCTTTTCGCCCAGTGGTCCGACCTCGAGTCGCAACGCCGCTGATTCCGCAGCTGCCCCGAGATTATAGTCGCCAGCTCGCCGCTCCGAGCTTTGCAGGAGGTCACCGTCGTTGCCGGCACAAGCAGTCGTCTTCAGCACCCGCAGTACCGTCAAGCAGCGCACGACATCGCGCACTAGCCTCTCGTCGCCAACCGTCGTCGTCGCTCTCGCAGCCGTCGTGGCCGGGCTTCGTCCGCTGCCATGGTCGTCTTAGCGGTCTCGAGCAAACTCGCCCGCCCCGCAGGACAGCCCGTGAGAACGTTGTAGAGGTGACCAGTGGCCACATACCAGTTACCAACATCATCAGCACCACCAACTCGCGCCATCACGTACCCCCCCCACATCGCGTCGTCTTGTCCGATGCCTTTTTTTTTTGCATTTAAATTATTATTTCTTGTTTTTTGCTACTTTTTTTGTAACACGCATAATATTTTCATTTTTCGGCATTCAAAATTGTAAAGCACTATATAAGCATTCGTTTTCATGAGATTATGTAATAAAATTATTTCTTCTCTAAACAGTAAAATGTTGTTCCTTATTTTTCGTATTGAAGAGTACGATTTTGTTTATTTCAACAGAATAATGGCCTCATTGAACATGATCGTGTTCACGTGGAACTCACAAAGAATATTAAACAAGAATTTCTTTGTTACGAACCAATTAATATCAATGAAATACATTGAAGGTATTGGCCAATAGTGAGAGTATAAGTTTATTGTGTGTGGTGACATTTTTTCTGCCCCAAAATGTGATAAAAGAAGAAAAATGAATTTAAGAAAACACGCAAACATTATTACCTATAAAATCGATCCATATTCATCGCTCGGCTCAGAATTTAAAATAATAACAACTATAGTTTTTGTTATTGTTGTTGTATGAACACCACATTGTTTTTTTCGTAAACTAGGTAGGTAGGTACTTCGCCGACCCGTCGAAATGATTTTCGAATGATATATACCCAAGTGACGTTTTAAGAGCTTTCATTATTTTTCTTATATTTAATGACAGCAATCACTGTGGCAGGAGCAGAAAAATCATTTCCCTAACTAATAACAAATTACTTAAGAAACGCATGTGGACGAGTGCGCGTTCATCTAGTATAGCAATTTCAAATATATAAAAAGAACGAACTAAAAATCTAAATATTGAAAAAATGATTGACAATTTTGCTTTATAAATTATATTTCTTATAATAGTTGAATATCTTAGATATTTATGTAATAATGATGTTAAATAAATTATTATTTATTTAAAATTAGGTACTCTTAAACATCATATTACCTATAATGCCCATATGTTAAAATATGGTTATAAATTTATAATGCAATTCGATTTGTAGTAAAAATATAATGGTATAATACTGTGAATTGTTTTTCAAGGGAGCCCCTACATTTTCTTTTGCACCAGGGCCCCCAGAGTTCAAGACTCGGCCCTGAGTTTAGTCAAAAAATGTATACAAATAATATATAATGGGACTCTGTAGCTCATATATAATATAATAATATTATCGCCGGTTGTCGTTTGCGCATCACTATTGTTATTTTTGACCATTTTTGTAAGACAGTTGCGCATCGTTAGATTAATGGGTTAGGTATACATCGTTTGCGCATCGATCGTTTAAAAGGTTGTACATCGTTTGCGCATCAATATTATTTAATAATAGAGCTGAAAAAAAGGTGTATACCCAAGAGCGCGTTGTTTTCTAACTTTAATCATAAAATTCAATCCTAAATTAACTGAACACAATTTAGTTGAATTCATTTTTACTCAAACTACCTATATGTTGTATGTATATTTTTTACTATAACTATGACCATGTAATGTGCCCAATTGAACTGAGTATTAATTTTTTTACTACAAAATAATTTGCAAATGTTTGAGCTTTTGATAAATTTTGTCAACATTTGAACTTTAAATGCTTATCGAACAAAAACTTGTGCCTATGTATATTAAATTATTCATTATCTATATAATATTATATGTGTGTACAATAATTATTATAAACCTTTCTATTGTTCAGAATTTTGATGCGCATATGATGTACGGTAATTTGGTGCAGGTAAACAGACGATGCGCAAACGATAATCTGCCACCGATGCGCAAACGATGTACGATATTTTCGCACAGGTAAACAGACGATGCGCAAATGATGTACGGCCAATATTATGTACCCTTTGATGGCCTAGCTGAGTTTCTGAAACTGAACGAGCGAGCCTCCCTCGTAAAACCGACTAGGTAGGTACCCAATAACCTTTTAATAATTTTCCATTGATGACTGTTCTTTTTAAATTCCGAAGGGAGCGATCAGAGCCGTGCTCTAGGGCGACAATAGTTTTGACACTTTAAAAGGCGGCAAATTTTGAATAATTTGTTTAATTAATATATAGGTGCCAAATATTATTTCCCTGGGTCGCCAATGAAAGTTAACACGGCATTGGGAGCAAAATAATGTACGCTATTATACATACAATGATGTGTAGATTTGTTCTGGTCTGTGTACACGATATGAGTATATGCCTAGTCGAAATATAATGCTTCGATTTTCAACTTCTTTGTAGTGGCGCATTCGAGAGGTGAAAATTTAAAATGAATAGTGAGTAGTTTTGAAAAGCGTCGGAAACAAAAATTAAGGAAAACCGGGAATTTGTATGCACAATTAGTTGTTGACAAAACCGAATGTTTTAATATAGAATTTTCTGTATAATAAATGATAATATTTCGACTAAATTATTTATAAACATCTGCAATGTAAATTTTTTTAGAATTATTTTTTCTGTTTTATAAAAAAAATTTTGTTGCATCAAAAAGCCTGTAAATTTAACACGAGATTCATCATGCACTTTTTAATAGCAGTTCATAAATAGACGCATTTTTTTTTTATAAGCATTTTAAGTTCAAATATAATAAAGACAAAATAACGAAAATTCGCAAATTATTTTGTAGTTAAAGATATATAAAATGTTATCTTTAAACTATATAAACAAAGATTTTTTAATAGATATACCCATATAGTTCAAATTTGGACGAAATTAGAAATTAAAAATTTTAAACGAAGAATAACGATTTTAGTTATTTTTTTGCAATTTAAAACTATTAATCGTATTTCGTGTTCACTTGAAATTTTTAAAGTAGGTACCGCCTACATCAAATGATTTTTTTTCAGTAAATTCAATTGACTGTTTTCGGACTCCTGTTTGAATGATAGCATTCGATAAAAAACGATTCTGAGCGGACGGAAGAAAATTTATGAATCATAAATTAAAGATACATTATGTATTAATAAGTAACCATTAATTGTATATTATAATATACCTAGGGGGAATTAGTTAATTTTTAAATTTTATTTTTTTCTATGGTGATAATGATAAACAAAGGGTTAGAAATTAAAATCCTGTTTTTAGCGTGTTTTTGTAATTTTTCGGTGGTTTTTCTCGTGGCATTAAACAGTTATTGAGAAAAATTACCTGTCTAAATTATATTCTTCATCCAATTTGCTAAATGATAAGATACTATACGTTAAAATTGAAGCACTTCTTCTTGTAGACATTTTGTTTACAGGATAAAAAAAAAATAATAATAATAATAAATATTATTGTAAAACCACTAGCTTCCTCGCTCCATTCCGAATCTAAAATTACATAATTATCGTCTACCTTATATTAAAAATTCAAGGATGACGGCTAAGGTGTTAGTCGTTTTGCACTCACCCATGCTTCCCTTTAATGACGGTCCTGGTCAGATAGCATTAATGTTGTTTATGTAACATAACTCACTAAAATTTGGGGGACAGAAGAATGGATGTGCATACTTTATATTAAGAAATAATACTTGTTTTAATATGTTATGTATATAATTTATTAATCACAAAATGTAACAAACAAAATAAAATAAAGTGAGTCAACAACCACAATATTAGGTACTTCTACATACAGTAAAATTTAAAAACTAGTCATTAGTCATTACTACTTGCTATTGCAAAATATAATACTAGAAAAAAAAAAATGAACAAACTAAACTACAATAATTAGATATAACATTTAAAATGTGTTTATTTGAGTTTTATCTTTTCAGGTACTCTTAAAATTGAAATATTATACATGCTTTTATAAAATACATTAAAATTAAATATTAATATTAGGTACATATATAACTTATACTTAGAACTACTAATATAGTGACAACTATGTCCGATGGTTATGAGTTTATAATTATTTAAAAATAATAGTGGAGAACTACTATACAGATATTATTCAAATACATTCATAAAATTAAAATTCATAATATTTTGCATTAAAAGTTTCAGTGGTTTTTAAAAAATACCATAGTCAATACTAATTGATATATTCATTTTTTTCAATCTTTAGGAACTTGTATAATCATTCTATTCGAGAAATTGCAAGGAAGACTTAAAAATCTTAGTTTGCACTGCCATATATAAATATATTAATAATAATTAATAATACTACACGATCACAGCTACCATATTTGCCAAAGGATCAAATAATTAATGATTAAATCTATTTTGTTGGTTTACAAATTACATTATAATTAAACATAGCCCATAGATATAATTTATGTATAAATATATTATAATAATATTATATGCTTACAACTAGTTTTTAGTTATGTGATTTAGAAACTTAAGAAAGTGTCAATGACTATGGCCTCACTTAAATAGCAACAATTATTTTTACATTTTGCTTAAGTACACAAACATAATGATTTCTGCCTAAGACAAAATCATTTTATAAGTGATAGGTTAAAATTGTTTAGTAAACGATACAGATAAAACTCAATGAAATAAAAAAGTTCTTAACTTTACTATTCAGATATAAGCTAATTTATGTTGTTATCAAGTATTATGTGTCACTAGCTAAACTAACATAAATATGCAATAATGTTTGGTTAAACAAATATTTACAAGGTGCTCTATATGTTTGCTATTCTATATTAAATTTGCCCACCTACTTTAAGACTTAGATACTTAACTATTTTAATACTTGATGCAAATAAGTAATTTAACTTTTAAAATACTTACAACTATCTTATCATGGATTTTTAAAAAACACATATAATTTTTTTTTTGTTCACTTTTTTTAAATTAAGAATCATGATAATCATAATCGTGGCTTTCTATTAATCCATGAATAATTTTTCAAAAATATTAAATAGATATAAAGTTATACATTTGAAAAATAATAACATTAAAACAGTTACATACTCTGTATTTACTGTGGAGGGTATTAGTTATTATACATTCCAAGAGTGATAATAATAGTGTATAAACATAAAGTATTAAATATTTAATAACATGTTTTATATCACCGGTTCATAACAATTATACGTTTTTTTAACAAATATTCAATTATTAACATCGTTTTTACTGTTATACTTAGGAAGATGAGTAATTGATAGTTTTTCTTTTAAATTTAGAGATATGAATAAATATTAAACCCATAATCCCAAAGGAAAAAGAAGTAATGGGTAAATTACACATAGCAAATGAATTATAAAGTTTAGATCCACTCAGAATTTACATATTAATTCACCAACTCTTGAGTTTAGTGCCGGGTTGTATGAACAACCATTTAACATTTACTGAATCAATAGTGAGCTAATGGTCCCTTAAACATGATACAGTGGCTCAAGATTGGTCCATTAAATTAATTAATTTTTCATGCAAGCCAGCATAGGTGTTTTAAATTAACGGTCTAAAGTTTTTCTAAGTTATCAAATAAATATCAATATACCTAAATATAATAATTTACAGTTAGGTATAATATTTATTATTTTGTCTATAAAATTCAAATTTGTATTGAACTAAACAAGTCACACTCAATATTTAATGTAATAGAATGTAAATCACAGGCAAAACGTTTGATCCATAACAGAAATAAATAATATTAATAAAAAGAAAACAATAATAATAAATAAAAAAAAAAAACTAAAAAATTAGTAACAGAATACTTGTTCAGTTTTGTTCGGAATAATACTATAATCACAGGCTAATTTTATCAATACTGTATAGTGTAATACTTTTGTCGGTAACTCATTAACAGCACTAAAATGAGATTGATTTCTTCAAAAATTTCCATAAGTACTTTGAGAACTCGTAAGATAAGTATCATAAGACATGTATGATATTAAATGGACATACAAACAAAGTGTGATTTGAAAAAGTTAATTTTCATAGAACTTAAAAAAAATATTTTAATTTCAGGCGTTATACCTACATGTTTTAAATGAAAAATCATTAGCATAGGTAAATAATAAATTTTTAAATAAAATTACTGCAGTAAAATTGTTAGTTGTTATTGCCTTGTATGAGTTGTTAGAGAAATGTGAATAAGTAAGCTACCTTTAAATTGACCCCATCAGTTTAATTCGTTTGCTTCAATGTTTAGAAACTTATATGTTTATAGACGTTTATCAATAGCAGCAGCTTCTTGCATCCATTGTTCAATTTCATGTCTATACATTCGTCGCTGTAATACTTGACGATTTCTTGGTCGACTTCCGAGAAATGATATTTTACCCTAAACAATTTAAAATTATCAATACACACTACTAATTACTTAAGTTAGTATTTATATTAGCACTTACAACTCCAACAAACATATCTGATCGGTATTTTTGCAATGCTTGAAAATCTTTTACATAATTCATAACATCTTCCCACTTTAATTCAATTTCCTCGTGGAGCAATTTTTCCTCTACATTAAGTTTTGCAGTTAATAATTAACATTTTGTATTTATGATATCATCAAAAATAAAAGTAATTATTACCATCTCGTTTTGTAGTTTGCTTTTTATATTGAATTCGGAACCGGAAAGCTTCAAGAACTGATGCAACCACTATAGTTAACACAACCATGGTGAAGAGATAGAATAATACAAAGTATGCTCGACTAGCAGCATGAACTTTTGTTGCATATCCATTCATCACAACAAACCAGTTATTAACAACCGTCAATTCGAATAATGTTACAAGACTGACAGCCAAATTAGGAAACGTGTTTAAATAATAATATCCAGATTTGTCAGGTGTGTATTTATAATAAGTTTCAATGTTTGTGCCACTATATTAAAAAAAAAAAAATAAATATATTTTATAAAATTAAATATTTAACTTATAATGTTAAAGTTATGTTTATTACTTGCAACAATTTCTCATATCATAACCAGCAAACAGTTCCATTCCAATTATGGCAAAAAAATAATACATGACAAGCATAACACATCCAGCAGATTTTATTAGAGGTGATAAAATTGCCATAGTACCAATAATGTCTCGATAGCGTTTCTTCAATTTGAACAAACGTAACAACTTAAGTGGTCTAAAAACGACTACATAGACAAAATCTGGAAATAGACGTAGTGATATTACAGCAATCAAACCTCCCAAGGTCACAACAAAGTCATATAAATTCCAGCCGGATGAAAAATAACGTTCTAATCCCATTCCAAGTGTCTTCAACGCTACTTCAAGAGTGAAACCTATAACACAAGATTTTTTTAAAGGATAAAATCTGACCAAAGATTAATAATTTAACTATTTTGAATACATGCTAAGAAGAAGCAAGTGTCCCATCCTGCACTAAATGCAAGTACTGAGGTTTGTAAGCTTGGATAAGATTGCATTCCTCGTTCAATCATCGCAATACCATTCAAAGTAGTTAAAACATCTACAATTAAAATCACATACATAATAATAAGGAGTTAATATACAATATTAAATATATAATTTTTTTTACAAAATATATGATCAAAGTATGGCCACGAAATGATTGAGTTTGCAGTTTGACAAATTCTTTGTACTGCAGGGGATGCAGTGAAATACCAAGGTGTATCTATGGCTTGTGGTTGCCAAGTCATCATTACAGAGTCGTATATTCCATAAAATTCTTCAATGGTCAATGAACCTGTTCCACTTGTGTTCAAATATCTAAACATCACTAATAAATCTCGGTTTCCTGTGAATAAAACAATGATGATAAGCAAGTATCCAACAATTAAAAAGTATTGATTTAATTTTACCTTTTTTGGGGGCATAATATCTCATTACTCCTTCAAACTGAGGAAATTCCATTTGGTTAGGGTTTTCTTTAGTCAAAAGTAGTTTAAATGCATTTTTACATGCTTGACGTTTGTGCAAAAGTAATTTTCGGAACTTATCTCTTTCAATACTAGTGAATGTTTCATAAACAACGGCCAACATCTTAAATAAATATAACATTAATAATTCAGCAGTTTAGTTTACTAATTATAATTATTTAAAGTTATTTACCAAATTCATTAGGAGATATAACACGATACATAAGTATGAAATAAAGAAGAGAGAGTACCACTTGGATTTTGAATAAGCTGGCATCATGATATCTGGAAAACTAAAATATACAGGTGATAAACTTTGTTTAAATACATATTATTAAAAAAAACACTACTAACTTGGCTGTAGTTAACAAAACAAACATGTTGACAAAGCTATTAAACAAAGTGTCAAAATGGTTGTGTACATCTGTAGTACTTTTGAATAAATAATATCCAAGCACGGAGTATACAGTAACAAAAAAAAATATCAACAACAACATATCAAATATTGGAGGTAATGATTGGAGTATTTGTCGAATAAAACGCCGAACACCACCCAAGTAATGAGTATCAACCAAAAAAATTGGTCGTAATGCTCTTGATACTCGGAAATGAGAGGTTTGACGTATTAACACTACAAATGCTTCAACAATCATTATTGTCAATGTTATGCACTAAAATAATATAAAAATAAATGAATAAATATAGTACATAGTACAATATAGCTATTCATTAGTTATTTAAAACTTATAAAAAAATAATATAAAGTATTGAACTATCTATAACTTTTGAATTAGTTACACCTACTTTTAACATGGTTCGTTTATGTTTCAAAATTGTTAACCAACCCATCCATCTAAGTTTTAATGCTAAACCAAGACCAATCACTGCTAGGGCAAATAGTTCGATAATACTGTGTAGAGCAACTGGCATCTATGGTATAATACATAATGAGAATAGTAATAATGAACATGTAGAATTATGTTTTACTTCAAACGGTGGTGTAGCTGGATCCTCTGCAAACGCTAGAACAATTAAAACTAGTGATGTAGCCAAATCCATTCCATAGTACCAGTCATTGTGTACCAATAGGTAAGCTGGAAGAGCTTCAGGTTCATGTGGATGAGAATCAAATTTTTCATTATTTTCTCCTTCCTAATTAATTGTAAATCATTATATATATGAATAGTTGAAAACTCTATCATCAAAACAGTTTACTTCTAGAAATATAGATGCTTCATGGTAGTTCATCTCCCAAAATTGATTTACATCTATTCTACGATCACCATCACTGAATATCACATCCAGGCGACCGTCAAAGTGATTTCTTAAATCTATATTTTCACCATCTTCATTTGGTATAGCTGAATCATTAATACTCAATGGTACGTCTCCGTTGCGGTCTACGAAAATATATTATATTGTAATATAAGCAATTAATGCCAAAAAAAGAAAGACTTACTAGGCGATTGGGCATGATATGAGTTAACGATGATATCGTCTTCAAATCTTGAGTAGTCTGTCATTTTGAAATTTTTTTCGATCGATCGATGTAGAGTAAGTCGAACGATTAAATGAAAACTATTAGTGGACCGTGGTGTGGACCATCTTTGAAATTCATAATAATACGTTTCCGCGGTGTATTTTATTTGTTTCCGAGTGAACCTGACCCATTTTAAATGAGAAAATAATTTACACGTCTGACGTGCCGACGAATGTAACAAGCATATTACCTGAAATATAGATTTGCATAAATAAATGAAACGGTATGTTAATTAAGTAAAAATGTTATGGTCCACTAAGTGTATTTCGTACGTTTTACATGTACGTCATGACGTACAACTACTGTGTACACTGCAGTGCTGCAGGCGTCCGCTGCATAACAATACAGACAGTTACTGCCTATATAGTTACAACTCGCAAAGTAAATATTAATTATAACACCTACTTATAAGTCATAATCAGTAAAACACCAACCACCGAAGACGATCGCTCGACGTCTCGCGTTAACAGTATTAGTTAACAGTAGTTGTTAACACGTCGTCTTGGTTTGTTTTCGAGAATATCAAAACAAAAATTTGTAAATGTTATTGTTAACAAATATTTTGATAACAGTAATCATGCGTAGAACAGAGCTTTCAGTTTGCACGGTGGGCGGTACGAAAACTACGACCAATTAACGAAAGTGGATCCCGTTGTCATTATTATAATTGCTATTTTAATTACGACAATTTTAGTGATTGCCGCGACAAAATCGTTTTGTGACGGACAAGGCAATATTCGATCGTTTCACACCATAGAGTATACAGTAATAGATATTTTCTACTCTCGGACGTCCGACGACAGGCGGGAAACGAAATTGTTCGCCGCCGACATTGGCCACACTGTAAGGAAATAACCTCAATGCTCGTAACTTGTTCGCCAGCCAAATAACAATTCCAAACGCTGTCTCTTTTTTCCGAGTGTTCTGTTAACGTAGTGTTATACTTCCATCAAGTTTCCAGTAAAGTAAGTACCCATTTTTATCCGTTCTAATCTGTTCGATCCGAAGAGTTTTGCTAATTACGACGGTTTCGACCTGCGTCTGTGAAAATGGGCATTTTGTAAAATATGAAAAAAAATTTTCCCCCGAAATATCGACTTGCCCAACCGTTGCGTAAACTTAGGAATCGCTGTGCTGCGGAACTACCGAATTTTTCATTGATGTTCTGTTAATATTTAATGTATCTGTACATTTATATGTAAATAAGTAAAACGGACTTCCACTGTAATAAACATACGTTAATTGTCAACCGGAGGTTAACTTAACTTCACTTAACTTCATTATATACGAAGAGAAAACAAATCGAGATTTGCCGGTATTGTGTGAATCTCATTCCGTTATTCTGATTTGGACTATTATGCCTCTTGGGTTCCTTCCAGAATGAGTAAAAAATTAGATTTTTACGATAAATTCTGAAATTTCATACATACATAATATTATCATTCAATGTAGGCTTAACTTCGGTATTTTAATTCAATTAATTACTTCATGATACTAAGGTCTTGATGTTTGAGTTTTGGGAGAACAAGTATTAACTTCCAAGGTATTAATTATTTATACTCAATTTTGTGCCCTGATAATATTCCTATTATCATCAAAATAAATTTCAAATTGAACAAATTATGAGTAAACAATGTGTTTTTTATAGTTAGGATAGGTAGGTTTTTTTATCCTAAATTATAATAATATTTCCACAAATAATTATTGTGTTTACCTATTAATTAATTTTGTACAATTTTCCAAATTTAACTCATGTGTATTAATTGTTTTATATTTGTTTTAGATGGTTAAGGCTAAGGAAGCTGTTGCTAAGTCGGATTCTTCCGCTGCAAAAAAGAAGTTAAGGCCAAGCAAAGTTAAGAGCTTGGCCAAATTTGAAACCAAAAAGAAGGCTAGAGCAGCAGGTACCCTGAAGAAAAAGCCCAAACAAAATTTGTTGAGTGGTACCGCTACATGGAAAGTAGTTTACAAGAGTGGAACATGGCGTTTTGTTCACCGACCCACTGAAGCTAAGTTGATAGCTAAGGCTAAAGCGGAAGGAAAACCATTGAATGAAACTCCAGTAATTATTTTATTTACTTATTACTTTCAAAACCATGGTTAAATTAATATTAATATTTTATTTTATTTTATTTTTATAGAAAAAAAAAAAGTCCATAATTGTTAAGCCAATTAAGGGTGAGAAGAATGGTGAAACCCGTGAAGTACATACTGTCAAACGCAAGGCATATTACCCAACATTGAAAACGTAATTAAAAATATATTATCTTAGAATAATTTTAAGTTCAGATTCTTATGCCTAAATAATTTAAGGCTTGGGTAAGTCATTTGTAGATTAATACCTATGCAGTATGCATACATTTTTTATCTCTGTGGTAACACATTCAATGCCACTGATGTTTTACATGTCACATCAAGTTTTCTAGCTAATGCTGGTACTGCGGTTACTGTCTGTTTGCATTGCTAAGATGTTGTTAACTTAACACATTTATTTCTATCATATTTAAACGGTGTTCTGGAAATGTGGCATTTATTAAAACTTTTTATGATTTAAGGTACTATACCTAAACTAAAACATTAAAATCAAAATATTGGTTTTTTTTCAAATAATTTAACAACTGATATTATTTTTTACATAAGTATTGTTAAATTTCAATTAAGTTGAGTAGTTGTTGAACCAGAGTCGCAGGTTATACGCATTGAAGTATTCCTGTGCTAAAGAAAGTTCATAAATCAAATTCATTTATATTTATGCACCATTTATTAAATAACAAATTATATAAAATGGACACAAATAAGTGATATAAAATTAATTTTGTATGTTCTTGTCTAACAACCCATTTTGAATGACTTCATAATTTATTCCACCATTTCGGATGTTTGGATTTTTTTTTACAAATGTAGCATATTTGTGTAATCCTTGTATAAAAAAATTAATTAAAGGTTCAACCATTTAGGTAAATAAATAAATTTCCTAACACCAGTTACACTATTTTATATTAGTTTAATTGGTTCTATTATATAAAATTTAAATTCCCCAATATAAAGAATTATATTCTGAAGCTAATAAAAGTTAAAACATTTGAATGGTAGTTGAGTTAAAAATAAATTTGCTATGGGACATAAAAATAATGTTTTTTTTACCAATAATTTATATATTTGAACCATTGCAATTAAGTTGTAGATTATTGATGGCTTAAATTTACATTTAAATCAAGATACTTATGCCTTCTTAATATTAGAAAAAAATTGAGCATTTGACATTTTTTTTGTAAGAATAATCTATGACTGACAGCTGTAAATCTCTAATAGTTTATATTTCCTTCTCTACAAGAAGCTAATAATTGTAAATTTAACTGACACAATTAAGCGTTTATTTTTATACTTTAGTGCCGGGGTCGGCAACCTTTTGAACCACCCGGGCCACATTTTTTTTTCAAATGTTCATCAAGGTCCACATTAAAAAAAAAATTACATATCATATATATTTAATACTAATAATTGTATTGCTATTATATTTGATTATTTTACATAGAAATATAAGTGTAATAAAATAAAAATGTTACTCAAAAAAATTTAATTGAATAAAAAAAACCTAAGGAACTATGATTGATTAGTGCAGCCATCATTATTTTCGACTCCGATTAGATAATAATAACAATTTTGTAGATTAAACTGACTATATAATTATATAGAATAAACATCAACTATTAACGATTAGATTAGATTTTATTTATAAAGAAAAAAGAATTGAATAATATTGAAAATTGTTAGAAAAATATTATTGAACAAAAATTAACCACCTTTGTGCGGGCCATCAAAAATTGCTTTGGGGGCTGCAGGTTTCCAAACCCCTGCTTTAGTGTATTAAATTTTATAAAATTGTTTATTGGAAGATTATATAAAAGAAAAAAATTGAACCAGAGTCGCAGGTTATACGCATTGAAGTATTCCTGTGCTAAAGAAAGTTCATAAATCATATTCATTTATATTTATGCACCTTTTCTATGTAAATGTATACAAAATGGACACAAATAAGTGAGACATTTGTTAATTTTAAGATAATTGGTGATATTTATTCAACTTAATAAGATAATAAAATATATTATAATTATATACATTTAAAAATATTGAACCAGAGTCGCAGGTCATACGCATTGAAGTATTCCTGTGCTAAAGAAAGTTCATAAATCATATTCATTTATATTTATGCACCTTTTATATGTAAATGTATACAAAATGGACACAAATAAGTGATACATTAATTAATCTTAATTTTGTAGATGTATTAAAATTCTTGAGATGTGTTCAAGAACAAAAAATTATAATTTTCAATAAAAAATTGAACCAGAGTCGCAGGTTATACGCATTGAAGTATTCCTGTGCTAAAGAAAGTTCATAAATCATATTCGTTTATATTTATGCACCTTTTATATGTAAATGTATACAAAATGGACACAAATAAGTGATACATTAATTAATCTTAATTTTGTAGATGTATTAAAATTCTTGAGATGTGTTCAAGAACAAAAAATTATAATTTTCAATAAAAAATTGAACCAGAGTCGCAGGTTATACGCATTGAAGTATTCCTGTGCTAAAGAAAGTTCATAAATCATGTTCGTTTATATTTATGCACCTTTTATATGTAAATGTATACAAAATGGACACAAATAAGTGATACATTTATTAATTTTGAATTTAATCTATTACTTTCTTGAGCCTTAATTTTGTTAAGTTAAAGCAAAGTTGTGAATTGAGAGTATGATTATTGATTTGATACAATGAAATTAATAAAAATTTAGTAAATTATAGACTTACTGATAATAGATTAACTGAGCTTATATCTGTGTAATTTATTCGTGTACTTAAAAATATTCTTATATTTACAGACCGAAGAAACATAAGTCTCGTGGTTTATTCAAGAACCATAAGCGTAATACCCGCCCATCGTTGACCCCTGGAACAATTGTAATTTTGTTGACTGGTGTTCACAAGGGTAAACGCGCAATCTTGTTGAAAACACTTGATACTGGTTTACTTTTGATCACTGGACCATTTATTTTGAATGCCATCCCAATGAGACGTGTACACCAAGGTCATGTTATTGCCACCAAGACAAAGTTGGATATTTCCAGTGTTAAGATCCCTGAAGAAATTGATGACAAGTACTTCAAGCGTACTTTATTGAAGAAGAAGCCCAAGAAGAATGAGAGTAAAAGCTTATTTGTTCAAAAACCCAAGGTATTATAGTTGAACTCTATATTGATAAACTTCAATATCACTTAAAAAAAATTTTAATTTTTAGACCTACCGACCAAGTGAAAAAAGGAAGTCTGATCAAAAGACAGTAGATGCACAGGTATTGAGCGTCCTCAAGCAACACAAAGACAAGAAAACTCTTTTCTTGTACCTTTCATCTATGTTTGGCTTAAGGAATAATCAATACCCACACAGAATGAAATTTTAAATTTACTGTAGGTATTTGTTGTTTCTTTCTTTATGAATACATGAATATACTACTACATGTATTTTTTATATCTTTTTATTTTTGTTTTGTGCGAGCCTGAACATTCCTTACTAAGATTAATATATATCTTATCCTTTAGGCTTTAAATGGTTACCATGCGTATCCATTAGCGTTCATTTACTGTTTTTAAAAATATTTCCAGTATGCAATCTCAAAATACAATTATATCGTATAGTACTATAACATTATATGGTACAGTAGAACTTCCATATGACGGAACGGTCACCGAAGGGACTGTAAATAATGACCACTATTTAGAGGTTCCTGTCCTACAGAGGTAGGATAAAACTACGGGATCAAAAAAATGTACTGTTACATGGAGGTTAATTGAAGTTTTACTGTATATATATTTAATGATAACAGATTAGACAGGTTACTGGTTTGGTAGCAACTCGGGTTCTGTGACAATGCCAACATGGTATACGGCCTAGATAACCACAAAATCCTACAAAATATGTAGTGAACAATAAATAATGTGAAGAACGAATTAAATGGTTCACTTTTTGTGATAGACGGAAAATTTTTCATAGTATTTTCTACATAAATATATTTGTTGCACCTGTGAAAGATCCTCTTTGAAACTAATATTGTTAAAACAAAATCACAAATTACTAGATTAGATGGACCTACTCCTAAATATGTTTATTGAACAGGATCAAGCATAAATTTATGAAAAAGTTCTAGAAGTTTTTAAAATATTAAACCCTACCGTTAAAAGAATATTAGGTATTTAAATTATATTTTTTTTCATTGTTTTTTGAAGACATTATTGTTAATAACTGCTTATTGTAAACTGTTGTGGTATTTCTATGTTTAGAGTAAATCTCCATATAGATCAATTAACTATGGTTTAATGAAAATACAATACTACATAGGAGTACATCCATGAGGTATGTGGGGTACAGACGCCTAGACCTTTTCAGCTACGGTATTGCCTCCCCTGTCGAGAGGACCTGCGCATGCTTATGTTCGTATATAATCTGTTATACTTTGAACATTTTTGCATTTAAAAGCTATTTAATTATTGTTTAAGGCATTTGCCTTTACTTATTGCATACCTCATATAATATATTATAAAAGTAGCATTGCCATTGCCTATAAGGTGGCTGTAATAATTGTACGATGTAGACTTAAATATTTTATCTGTGCATATTATAATATCGCACCTTTAGGACAAGACTGCCACAACTCAAAATTCATCAATTTTGAGTTATGACCACTTTCGAATAGTGAAAAAATAGCTCTATACAATGCAAGAATGCCACATTTAATATCATTTTTCATTTAGCTATTAAAAAAAGGTGTCAGTATTGAATTATTAAATTTTTAGGCAATTTCCAAAGCAAGAGAGCCATATTTACTTTATGGCAGTTTACTTATTTTAATTTATCCAATTAATCACTGAAGTCAAAATTCAAGACCACTATTAACTATATAATTATCGTGTGCTAATAAGATATGTTGAGTGCAAAACGGCAAAATTTAGAGTTGTAGCTGTATTGCATTTTATAATTAAAGCATCTACAATATGAAATGCAATACTGTCATATTTCTTTAAATGGCTGTCTTAAAATCGATTTTTGTATACAATACAGTCACATCTCAAAATATGGCAGTCTTGCACTTACTTAAAAAACTGTAAAAAGTCACAAGTCTAACTTTTTGGGTTCGAGAGAGTATTTCATATTTGATAAAGTCATATTGTACAGTATCTTTGCAAGTTTATTTAAGTTTTTAGTTTCAAAAGCATACGTAAAAAACTTTCAAATATCATAGATTTAATCTTCAAATCACTTTTTCTCAAAATTAAAAATGTTGAGTAGTGACAGTCTTGTTCCGGCGGTGCGGTTTACCAAGTAATGATAATTTACATTGGTTATAATACATATAAGTACATAACAATATTGTGCATAATAACACAAAATAGTTCACACACAATAATGGCCTTCTATCTCTGTCTCATCTTCTAACGAGATGTAAAAAAAAATATTAAGCTAAATAATTTGTTAATTTAAGGTGCCGATGCCATTTTGTCCTCAAAAATACTACACTCTGCGGTAATAACGATACTGCCTTGTGGTGTGCAGGTATCACCCGTATTGGATAATGCGCGGTAAACCGACTAAACGCCTTACCCTCGTATTCTCTAGTTAATGACACTCTCTAAAATTAATGAGATAGCTGGCACTGTTAACTTTGAGGTACGATGATGTGCGCTTGTCAATTCGTAGTTCGTTCCTATCTAGTTGAAATGACTCAAAGATTACGTATACCTATTGGCACTATTCAGTTTAATAAAACTTCATTGACACATAGTACGTATATCCCGGCGCTGCTCATGTAAAAGGTAAGGACTTAAGAATCACTGACGCTCGGGTTTTCAGGTCGGAAACGATTTTATTATATTAAAACAAACACAAATAAATCACTAATTGACAAATTCAGATCGCCTAGCCCGTACTACGATCGACGTTTCACACGTAGGTACAACCGTCGTACCTCGCCGAACCACTCGGCGACAATGGGTCTCTTGTGTCTGCGCGTAGGGCGGTGTTATATAGTTAAATATTATTGCTGCCTCAGCACAAATTGCTATTCACCGGGCCTGACCTGTGTCAACAATTTACAATTTAAAATATTCCCACCTATATTACGTCATATAGTATATTAAATAATGTAATATTTTGACGACTGTCTAAAATATACGACAGTGGAATCAACCAAATTTCATAATTTTTTTTTTTAATTGCTAGAGGTAAATATTCTACAGCCCGCATCGATCTCTGTTTTTCGATATTTTATTCTCAGACTTTATGCGGATATGTCTAAAAAAATACAAGATAAAAAGCATTTTTTTTACAAGTTTTTTAATACAATTATTTGAAATAAAATACAAAATCAGCGATTGATGTCTTCTTCTAATAGTCATCAAAATTCGACAATTCTACAAAGCTTGAGAGTTATTCTCGTAGGTAGTCATTTTTTTTGATATAATACACCCTATTAACCCACCCTCCCCTAAATAGGTATCGGGCAATAGATTAGTGGAAAAGTCTTATAATTGAGGTGGCAACTAAAATATAAAATTTAATTTTCAAATTTTATAGAATTATGGACAATTTGAAAAACTGGCACCTTAATGTTGTAACAGTTGTATTTGATGTTATTAATTTATTCTATAATAATTGTTGCCTCTATAAAGACATAAAATACGAAAGAAAGTAAAAATTGAAATACATTTACTGTGGTAGTTAGTACTGCTACTATACTATACTATGGTGTTAAAACCAGAGACTGGAACCGAAACCGTCATTTAAATTAATTAAAAAACCGATACTTTTTCTTTACAAATTTTTTTTCATGACATTAAAACCATAACAGGTACGACACTTTTCGAAAAACATCGAAAATTGTTTTGCCGCTAACAGCGTCTATAAATCGATGTTGTTTTTAATTAAATTTGTTCGTAAATTGTATATATAATACAGGGTTATTCAAAATGATTCGTCCGATTTAAAATGGCTATATAAAGATCTGACGCCATGTGATTAATTCTTTTGGGGATATGTTAAAGACATTGTGTATCCACATACCACCGCCGCCATCAAATCTAGTTGAATTGAAAAATCGAATAACAACAGCCATGTGGTCTATGCTGCAAAAAGTATGGTATGAATCTGACTACCGACTAGATGTTATTATCGTGTAACCAAAGGAGCTCGCATAGAACATTTATAGATACAGTTAATTAAACTCGACATATTTTTCTTTTATTTAATGTACCGGGTGTCCCGTGAGGATATACCCATTAGCCGTAGAAGGGGACTCACCGCCCGGACAAACACCAGTTTATTGACGTTTTACTAATAAACTAAAAAAATTATTAAAAATCATGAAAATAAAATGTTAAAAGCTCAAAATTTTCTCAAAAATATATTCTATAGAATGGCTATCTTCAATTGTTTCAAAAATAAAAAAATAAAAAAAAACAGATTTATGATATATTTATTATCTTAGGAGATATCGCAATTGGTAAATGCTCGCGGGACACCCTGTATAACGTATTGTTCTAAACCTAAAAAATAAAAAATAATATAAGCACTTTAAATCGGATGAATCGTTTTGAATAACCCTGTGTATTATATGCGTGTAAATATGTACACAGCGTAAAAGTACTTTTGTCACGCCTGCACCGAAAGTTTGGTTTTCGACCACGGTTGAAGCGTTCGAAAGCGTCCTTTTTCCGTCCAGCGGGCGGTAAAGAGGAAATCCCCAAAAGTGCCGGGCGGAAAAGAGGAAATCCCCAAAAAGTGCCGGCCGCCGGGCGTGTATCCCCTGCACAACCAGAAACTAAAATGTATACCTACCACGGTTCTTACAAAACATAAACTTTTGGTTACATCTTAATAATGTATAGTATAACCTCCTTGCATGATGCATAAACATTTAATATAGGTACTATTTTGTCACGCCTGCACCGAAAGTTTGGTTTTCGACCACGGTTGAAGCGTTCGAAAGCGTCCTTTTTCCGTCCAGCGGGCGGTAAAGTGGAAATCCCCAAAG
>WHPZ01579648.1:0-23881 GCA_016617965.1 Macrosiphum rosae | reverse complement strand
ATTTTTTAAATCTATGAATTTATAATTTGATTGATTTATCACCCATAATATATTTTTCAAGTTTTCATACACCCTGTAGATACCTCTTACAGGTGTGCATATTTTGATTACAAAACTTTAACTTTAACTGAAAACCATAAATGCATTAGTGATTTATTGTATCACATGAGTAGTACTACCCTGCAATCAAAATACAAATTTCCTTAATATTATCAATCATTTAAAATTGCCCACTTGTCCACCTATACATACAAAATGAGTATATAATATTAAATTTGTTTAAGTTCATGTATGCACGTTTTTTTTGTGAACCAATTAAGGAAATAATATTATCTTATATGTAGTAAAATGATTTCAGAGTTTCTCCGACGAGGAAAGATTTGAGACTTCTGAAGCTGCAGTAAAAAAAATGTGTTGCATAATTCCTTCAATATTGTTTCAAATATATATGGTGTGTTATTTATTTGGCAATATACACGATCAAGTAATTTGAAATGCATTATTTGTTTAGTATTATTTATCAGTTGTTGATCTGGCATATATGTCTTGTGAATTATTTTGGTATTTGCATTAAATAGTCCAATTTATTAATTATGTTACATGTCAAAATTACCGAAAATATTTTAATAATTATGGATTAATCATACTATCGGCTAACATGCACTAAAATATGATTTAATCGATAAAATGAAAGGCTGGGCAAGTTAATGATATTTCTTAACTCAGCTTCGTAAAGGTCATTATTATCTTTTCAACTAAATTGAAAATTAAGTTAATAGGCATTTTTAATACGTCATTTAAATTAAAAATTAAGTTTACAAATACCATTTTATGACGTCAAAATTATGCGTTTCAAATAATAAAAAAAAATGCATTTATGAGCTATTATTAAATGAAATAAGTGATAATCACTTGAATAGTAACTATCATTCATACGTATATTACTATTCGAACAATCTATGACAGTCATTATTGCACTAATAAAAAAATTTATGATAGGTAGGTATTATAATTTATGAATATAATTCTTGACATTATGAGCTATTGATGTTTTCATGCAATCATACGGGCGACAAAATGATGTTACATTTATATTAATATTTATAAGTAACATATTAATATATTTGTTTTTATCTTTAAACATAAACACGAAGTTCTTTGTAAATATATGTTATATTTTTTCTGATGATATTTTCTATATTCTGCAAACTTAAATCAATTATTTCAAACCAAAAACCCGTAAAAAACTAAATTATTATCTGGATAATAGGAATATTCAAAATTAACATGATTGGGAAAAAAAAGAAAATTATGAGTTGTTTTTAAGTTAAAGTAGAGTGGCAAATGAGTTAAGTAAAGGTGAAGTTAATTAAAATACCGATCTAGTAAGTTAAGTTAATAAGTTAAAATTAAATTAACTTCAAGCTTATTAACTCGTTAATTCTCAGCCTTGATAAAATGTAACATTAACATTTTGTGTACATTATAATATACCAATAAATTTAGAATACTATGAACCCACACTTCAGAAAAAGTAGCGAATTCCATGATTTTAGAACATCAATTTAATTGAAACTTTTTTCTTTATTTAAGAAAGATGAAATTATATGGGCATTGTACAGTAGTAATTGGACCGAAATGGATATGAAATGTAAAAAACTGATATTATTGACGATGAAATTGAATAATGCTAACCGCAAAAAATTAAAATTTACTAGAACAAAAATTGTAAACTTGGAAATGTTTTTTAAAGTAAGTATTAATATTATTATTATATAACTATAGTATTAGAACATTTTATTAGAATACATTGATGGAACTATAGTATGCTGCAATCATAATCCCAAACTTATTAATTTGAGATTTCTTGATCCAATGAAATATAATATAAATGCTTATAAAATTGAATTGTGCTTAAAAAATTATGATATTATATTATACTAGCTATCATCCGTGTGCTCCGTCCTCGTGGATAATTGTTTGCAAATTGTGGTGCGGTTTCGTGCCTCCACAAATCCTGTCTATCCAACTTGCAACGTTTTTTTTTTTTTTATATATGAAGAGTAATTGGACTGCATATGCAGAGTAGTGTAAAACTGTAAAAAACCAATCTTAACTTTCCCGTCACTCGGAAAAAAATTCTGATTGTTCAACTCCTTTGTAATATGATGTGGAAGCGATAATATCTTTTTAAGTGTAAATGATATTATTTTTGAATGTATAGCAATCTCGACCGGCGTTATCTCTTGAGATTCGCAGCAGTATATATTATCAGGTATAGGCAATCTACCTGAGGTACATAGCGGACACCGTGTTGTTGGTACTGGTGGAAAACAGCACCAAAATGAGTTGCTATCGTAAGAAAGCGCAAAAATCCTAGTTACCTGTGTGCCACACTTAATATATATATTACATTTAGAACTATCTATGTATTATATTTTAACAATTTTTTTATAAGATCGAAAGAATCAACCGATTTATTCAAATTATAATTTATTAATTTCTACATTTATTTTGACGATATTTTCTCTTAACACCATTTGTGGAGCGGTCAAGGTTTGATTTCCTCTTTTTATTTTAATAAAATTCTTCAAAATTAACAACTAAAACTACAACAATCATAACCAATAGCAACCTTACAATAAACAAAAATATATTATTCTTATTTTTTTTTCCTGTACACTGTTGTATTTTTGACATCTAAATTTCCTACTTTTCCGGTAGATTTTCCTAAAATTTTCTTTCATACCAACCTTGTCCTGACAATAAATTACGAACATAACAAAAAAAAGAATCAGCCAAATCGGTAAAGCCGTTTCGGAGTGAACCCGTGACACAAAATCTGGACTTGCTTTTTTAGTATAGAGATAAAACGATGTCCAAGTTTAAAGTTGTTCGTCTTTTTTGAATAAAAAAAAATAAGAAAAATAATTTTATTTCAATTCGTTATAAATGAATAAATATTTTGTGGTGTTTTGTTTTTAATATTATTTAATAAAATAAATACAGTTTTCAAATGTTTATCGTTTCCAGAAAATGATACTTGTACCTAGTGTTTGAAAATTTCAAGGAATTTAAAATTTTGAAATATTTCAAACTAGTGAATTATTTCAGTAACTTAATACATTTTGTTTTATTTTTAAATAAGTTTTATATTTACATGTATAATTGTCATAAATTACCTTCATAATTTTATGGTACCTACCCTTTGGTATTATACATTTAAAATGGTATTCAACTATTCAAAATTTTTAAATATTTTAATGTTAAAATGATACAAATATAATTACACAATATTAAACACTTATATTGTATACTTACAGAATTATTACATTAGAATTTAGAACACTGAAAATTGTGTTAAAAAAAAATTTCAATGTTTCACGTTTTTGTGAAATATTTCATACTTCAAACACTACTTGTACCTAATAAATACAAATTATTAGGCAATATAAATATTTGGTCAAATTATCAAATTATTTCGGTCCTTTACGAATTACAAGAAAAAAAATTATTTAGCTTTTTTTTTTAATTATTAATATTAATTATTATTTTTTATTACAGACAATGGGTGATTGCTACACAGTTATTTCAGTTTTAGTAAACTATACATAAACAACGTTTATTTCAAATTGAATACTTCTTTTTTTGCATTTTTTTTTTAGTTATTAGATTGTTGTTTGTTAAATTGTATTTTATTATAACACTACAAACCTAGTACCTAGTACATAGATTATCTTAATATTACTTATAACTTTTAAGTTTTAACATATTATTGTAGTTAAGTAAAATAAATAGATAATCATAGTTATGTAACAGTTCAAAATAAAATATTTATCACTATATTTTTTTTTAGTAAATGTAATTCATTTAAATAAAATTGGACAACTAGGTAGGTACCTACATTAGATGTGATTTGATTCAAATTATATAAAATAATTGTGTACGAAAAATGGTTTTAAGTGAAGTCAGTTTGTCAGTGATATATTTACAAGGATATTTCATGATATTATTGATACATACTAAACTAATAACTTTGATTATATATACTACAGAAAATCTCTTAGAATTTTTGGTTATAGTAAGACCTTCTTATATGAGGAAGGAATCTTACATAAGATTTGAAACACTGACAATTTTTTTTATTGATCATTGCTATTGAAAAAACTAATACTCAAAAATGTCTATAAATGACTTAAAAATAGTTGGAATATTCTTTTAAAGTATTCAAGTGTATAGAAAAATGACACGATATAGTGTAATATCATTGTAATCATCTCATATAATAAAAAAATTAAGAGGATATTCTACCCGCATGTGTTGTCTCCGTCTTTCAAGTGCATAACATAGCAAATTTTACGCTCAGTAAAACAAGTGTAGATCTGTTAATTTAAAAATTTTAGTAAATTGACCTCTTATGAAAACTTAAGGTAGATCATTATCTAGAAAACCTCATGGGTTTTTTTTTATATCTTAATTTTAAAGTGAGTTATGAGTACTTTAAAATGTACGAAAAGTTTACAATTTTAAAATACTCATAACTCGCTTTAAAATTAAAATATAATATAAAGCCCATGAGATTGACTGGATTATAATCTTACTTTAGATTTTATAAGAGGACAATTTTCACTCTAATTTTTAAGCTAACGGAGCTACACGTTTTCTGCTTTAAGTATAATTTGCCATGTTACTCACTTTCAAGACGGACACAACACATGCGGGTATTACGTCCTCCCAAGCAATATATTTTGTTTTATTAGGTACCAAACTAAGTTTAAATTTGAATTATACTAATCATAATATTCATTATTAATGGAACAAATTCCAATTAAAAATATTCTGCGAAATATATGATTAGTTATGCAAATGGATATATTATTTTTAAAATTATCTAACGGATAATATAATGTTATATATCATAGGTAGGTATCTATTTAACTAAAAATATATTATGATTGTTTGACAAATAATTGCAATAATGATAATATAGGGAGAAAAAAAGGATACTATACTATTTCATTTAAACTAAACATACATTAAATAAGTGTCATTTAAATAACGAGAAAACTTACCGAGTGTAGAGAAGTAATCAAAATTTATCACAGTATTACATGTAGCCATTTGAATATTGACAGGGTTTCATAACTTATATTTAGTGTTTTACTTTAAATGGATTTACTTTAAAGTTTAATTGTTAAAATAAATTAAAATTGAATTATTTAAATACTATATTATATTATTAGATATCAAGAACATTATAAATGCATACAAAACACAACCATTCGACCTATAGGTGGGCGGTTTCCACCCTTGAAACTTCGATACCGCTGTACATCATATACCTACTTAATATATCACTATATATTATAATCATTGATATTATTATAATATGCATCGGCATAGTAATTTTATAAATGCAACTATACCTATAGATAAAATGCTTGAGTTTTAAAAAACTACGACTAAAGTTTAAACGCGTAGTTCTTCATCGTTATGATTATACGAAAATGCATGCTGTATAATTATAAAAAGTTGCAGTCGCATGGGTAAATGTTACAAAATCAAAGGTTGAAGGGCTATTAAATATGTTATGCGCGTTGTGTTGCGTGACAATAATATTATTATACATTAACCTATAACCGTAGTCACGCATATTATGTATGATTATTATATTAGACAATCGAGGAGCCACCTGCTACCTATATGGATTTTCATTATTTTGTTACCCAAGTCGATTTCATATAATATGTTGGACGGAAACCAGCAGTATGCATGAGGTGAGCATGCAGTATACCCACAAATTATATTGCTTACCGGTACGGTGTTTTTCCAAAATCCAAATTCCCGAATTTCATTTTGCCGAAAATCCGAAAACCAAAAACCTTTTTTCCCGAACGCCTTTTTCCCGAATCGGAGTCCTCGAATGGTATTGTTCCGAAAGTCCGTATACCCTAAACTTCTTTTGCCGAACACTTTTTACCCGAATCGATATTAAAGTCGATAAATTATAATACATAATAAATACTGTAGTGTAATAATTGTGATCGTCCAACGTTGGTTATCGTAATAATTTTTATTTTTCAGAAATATTGAACGCAGTAATAATTCTTGCTCTGCTCTCTTTTCTACGTAATTTTTGACATTCAAAGTTTGTTTTTTCGTTGACTGGTACTTTAGAACACACGTGAATAAAACCACCGTTCGTTAATTTTGTTTCACCCCAAATTTTAATTTCAGCCATGGTGGTAAAGGGAAAAATATAAGTTGCAATAAAAAAAACACACTATAGTTTTATGGATATTTGAAAATAAAATTCGAAGCGAATAACGCGTCGTCACATATGCCAATTATGGCGCTTGTATTCAAATCTACCTTCAGATATAAAAATATCGTTGTTCGATCTAATTCCATCGACACGGAACATAACATTAACAATATACACGCTGAAATGCTTGGAAATTAAAAACTTATTTATTTATCAATTGATTG
The DNA here is from genome assembly GCA_016617965.1 of Macrosiphum rosae. NCBI lineage: Eukaryota > Metazoa > Arthropoda > Insecta > Hemiptera > Aphididae > Macrosiphum > Macrosiphum rosae. Next base: position 17,392 of record WHPZ01579648.1, on the reverse strand, counting down.
CTGATCATAATATATTATATATTTTTATTCATATATTATATTATAATATTATATATTTTTAACGCGACTCTACGATTACAACGATGTGGGGATACCGGTGTAAAATACAAATCAGTTAGATGTCCATGTAACGACGGTGAAGTCCGACAAAGGCAAGATACCTGTACTTTTTTTATAATTAATATCTGTCTTCCTTATCACCTCGACTGAAATAGATCACTTTACGCCCTTCAGCCCTTGTCACACAATATTATGCTATTAGTTACATTTTGAAATCATTCATTTCGGGAATAATATTACAACCGTCGGGAAAAAAAAGGTTCGGGTTTTTGGATTTTCGGGCAAAGTACCATTCGGGAATTTCGATTCGGGAAAAACGGTGGTTGACAATTATATGGAAAATCTTTTATAATAAGTTTTGAGTTTATTTTTATATAGAATTAAAACGTTATCCGAGTTTTGGGCTTATCATTACTTAAAATAGCGTTAATACCTATTAAATTGAAAAAGGTGCTCTGCTGTACAGTAGGTTACAAATGGGTCACTGTATAATGGACGGCATTAAATTTGAATTCAATGATATAATATCATCGTACAAGAAAAACGATTCTGAGCGGAGACGGTATGTGAGTCTAGGTTTAAGACATATTATATACAATGTATATTATACATATTTCAATGGTAATAAAAAAAAATATGCACAGGCTTACAGTCATTGAACATACTTCTTATTCCTTATACTATTGTAAATTGTATGGATAGGCCATAATATTTTGATTTTTTAATTTTTCAGTTTCATATAGGTATCCCCGAATAATATTTTTAAATTACAACAAAAAACCAAAATCGTTAATATTGATTTTAATATGTAATTTCGTCCAAATTTGAACTTAAAATGTTTATAAAAATAAACTGTCCTTCTGTATTTTTTAGATTTTATGGTAACAGAATTAACTACTTACGTGGAATCATTTTTTAAATTTTCAATCCTTACATATAAAAGTTGAACATTTTATAAATTTTTAACTACAAAAGAATTATTCAATTTTAAATTTGAGTATGAACTATTTATGAGAACCTTTGTTTTAAATTTTCAATCCTTAGATATAAAAGTTGAACATTTTATAATTTATTAATTACAATGATTGATAATTTTCGAGATTTTGATAAATAAGGCGATGACTAACACAAAAATAAAAATTAAAAAAAAACACACATCATTGTAAAATCATTATCATTATCAATTCATCGTTCCACTCTGAGTCTAAAATAATAACTAAAGCGGGTAGGTAATGGCCCGGATACGGAATATAATATTATAATCATTTCTTAGATTGTTCGCATGTACCTAATAAAAGTTTCTACGAAACCGATAGACCTTTTAAATAAATACATTTTGAAATATTTCGTTTTGCATTATATTTTATTAATTGTTATATGTTTTGTTTTGCGATATTTAATTATTTTTGGTTATCGCTTTCCGTTATAATTACGTTTACAAATTTCAAACGTTTTTTGTCAAATATAACGTTATGATAATAACGTTTTTATAATGTTTGCAAGCCTTGATTAAAATTGAAATATATAAATGTATTTTTCATGTATAATACAAATACATTCAAAATACAATGATTGGGACTTGATTGGTTGATTTCACCATTGAAATTTATTGGATTCTACGCCACTGTACGTCATATGCCTACTTATAATATATCATTATATTATAATCATTGATATTATTATAATAGGCATCGGCATGGTAATTTTATTAATGCAACTAACTATAAATAATATGCTTGAGTTTTAAAAGCCACGACTAAAGTTTAAACGCGTAGTTCTTCGTCGTTATTATTATACGAAAATGCATGCTGTTTAGCTGTAGGTATAATTATAAAATGTTGCAGTCGCATGGGTAAATGTTACAAAATCAAAGGTTAAAGGGCTATATTAAATATGTTATTTATGCGCCTTGTGTTGCTTGACAATAATATTATTGTTAGGGCAGTGAAGTTGTTGCATTTGCATATTTTTTGTAAATGCTTATATTTATTGCTGAGTGAGATTAAAATATGTTTCGTTAAACTCTTAATTTAAACAAAAAAAAATTATATTGCAATAAATGCAATTTTTTTAATTTCACTGCAATCGTAACTATTTTTCATAATTTTTGCTTACATTTAAGATTATAATATAACTTGATATATAAAATAAACGTAAGTAAACACACCAATGAACAAATTTCTATATTTGTTGTAATACCTATTATTTTATTAATATTTCTATAGAGCGATTATCGCATTAAGGTCTCAAAGAAAACTTAAAAAAATCATTTGTTGTGTAACGAAATAATATAAGCAATATTCATATTTAATTTTTATTATTATTATTTATTAATATATGATTGACATTATTGATTATAATTAAATTTTTTCGATGCAATTTTCAAATTTTTAAGTGCAATTTTTAATATGTTTTAATGCAATAATGCAATCATTTTAGTGAGTTTTTTAATGCAATAACTTCACTGATCTAATTATTATACATTAACCTATAACCTATACCAAATACATTCAAAACACAATAATCGGGACTAGGTGGGTGATGGATTTCATAATTGAAAGTTATTGGATTCGACGCCACTGTACGTCATAAACTTAATATTATATATATCATTATAATATTATCATACTATTATAATATGCATCGACTTTGTCCGTGAATTTTTGTTTCTACCTACGAATAAAATTATTTTATTTTCAAAACTATGGTTAAAGTTCAAGTTTATCTTAGTTAATATTAAATACAAATGCATCATGCTGTATAATTATAAAAAGTTCCAGTTGCACGGGTATATGTTACAAAATCAAAGGTATTAAAGGGATATTAAATATATTATTCACGTTTTATTGCGTGACAATATTATTATTATTATTATACTTTAACCTATAACCGTGGTCACGCATATTATGTTTGATTATTAAATTAGTCAGTTGAGAAGCCATCTGCTTTATGAAATTATATTATTTTGTCACCTAAAAATCAGGCACGTGGCCAGACATTTTTCCATAAGGAGGCCATAATTTTTAGCACCTCTCTGCTTTATACCCTTTTCCTATAGTTATAACACAAATATTCATAAAGAAAAAAAACCACAATTTAACAACGTATTGGTTAATAAGTTCAAGAGGTCACTCCGGGTCACATGTCTTTACTTCTTCTTACAAATGTAAAAAATGATGAAAACTGTTTTACGTGGTTAATAGTAGGTACCTAGAAGGCTGTAGTCATAACTAAGAATAACGAAATAATTGTCATTACATTGACAGGGAAAACTTTGGCTGTGAAATATTGTTCGAATGTGGATTTTCAAACAATATAAACTTTTTTCGTATAAGTGATATCAAAAATATAAAATTTACCCCCCCCCCCCCATCCAAGGTTAGGTTCTTCGCCTTTATCATTATACGAACATGCGTGCTGTATAATTATAAAAAGTTGCAGTTGCATGGGTAAATGTTACAAAATAAAAGGTTAAAGGGATATAAATATATTATTATGCGCGTTGTATTGCGTGACAATAATATATTGTTCGATATTAACCTATAACCGTAGTCACGCACAATACGTATGATTATTAAATTAGTCCATCGATGGACTCACATTATTTTGTTAGCCTAGTCAAAGGTCGGCGTACGGTCAACGGATACCAGCAGTATATGTATCCATTCGTCATGCGGTATACCTACGTAATTTAAGTAACAGTTTGTAAAAATACATTTTTATTTTTGTATTATGACTTACGTCCGAAGACTTTCAATGATTTATGTAAGCTTAGTGTTTAGTCATTATAATTTATAATATTCTAGGAAGAATAACTTTAGTGGTGAGTATTTGGTTCATATCAGAGATAGAACAATTTGATTTAAAGGTTTGCTTATAATTCGATCAAGAGTGACTCCGAGTTCGTCTTATATTATATATATATCTGGGTATCCGACGACAGACGACCGAAAGATATATTATTATAATATTATCATTTGACCTAAATCGGAGTCTCAGCGCACAGTATTGGTAAATGATTATATTCATAATACAAGAGCATCCAAAAAGAGTTAAATGTATTAAGTTGTAGGTATTCAATAAAATATAATACCAGTAGTTCAAAATTGACTGAATGTTGTTTTTAAACATGACCTCAATTTATTTATAAGTAATTTTGTTGATCTTCCTACTCCAAAATAGTGGTAAAACATAAATTAGTGAAATTTTCATTCAGTGTTATTTAAAAAAAAATATATATATTTTACTGATTTATTGTAATTTACGAATTATTATTGTAATGCACCTATCCTAATTAAAGTGTAAACTGTTTTTCAATTGTACATTAATTAAACCCACAAGACATTGAAGTGTTTAGCAAAAATAATAGTTATTTAACCGTTCTCACGAAAAAAAAATAATGCAGATATTACCCATCATTTATTTATTTTAAATATTGAAAACCTAAGTTGAATACTCAGCTCTATATTAAAGTGCATTCGTTCTAAAATGACCTCAGAATAATTTTTAAAAGTTCTATATTCTTCATTTTTTTTAGTATATAGTAGTCTCTTTCAGCAAATTTTCCATTCAGATCTGAACACTGCAGGAGTGTTATTTAAAAAAAGTATTTTATTGTAATTTAAGAATTATTATTGTAATGCACCTATCCTAATTAAAGTGTAAACTGTTTTTCAATTGTACATTAATTTTGTTGAACTGAGTTCAACTCACAAGACATCGAAATGCTGAGAAAAATTATTACGAAGAATATAATGTATTAAAACGCTTCAATTATTTATTTCAAATTTATCACTCCTCTATATAAACGTACATTCGTCTTAAAATGAATTAGTCAGCAACGAGCAATGATGGATGCACTTGACATTATTATTTTCATTTTTGAAACTATTATATTAATAGTAGTAATATAAAATAAAATTAATCAAAAAAATTGTAATTCTGTGGAAATTTCAATCGATAAAATTGTATACAATACAAACTCGTACCCGTGTAGCTGTAAATCATTATGTAATCGATAATTTTATTTTTCATTTAGATTAAAATCTAAAAAAATGCATTATTCTCACAAGTTTAAAGAAATACACAATATCATATTGTACTATGCGATGTAGTGCACCCGCAAAGTCGTATATGTTATGTCTTCTTGGATGCCGAGTTGTCGACTTTAAGACCTTTTATCAATCTGAAAAACAAAATATCCCATTAGACAAATTATTTATCTTAATATACTGTAAAGGTATCTATTTAGTGGTGGTGGGTCGGAGAAAAATGTATGATATCAAACCCTACTAAAAACCGAACTTTTCAATATTGTATGACGACAATTTCGTTTAACATAGAACCAAACCCATAACCGAGCTTTTTAATGAAATTTGTCGAAACAAACCTTTTAATTTTATGTCAAACCAAAATAAACAATTTAATACGTACTATTCAAGTTTTCATTAGATTTAAGATTGTTGGTTTTAACTTTTTAGTTTTGATATTAGAGTTATTCCCGTTTTTCAAAATAGACAGTAGACGAAATTTAAAAAACAGACAATTAACAACGGGCACATTTTTCGTTCGAATTACGTTTCACTTGTTCAATTTTGGAGTTCAAACTATTCTGGAGTGCAGATTAATCATCGAATTTCGAACCTTGTGTTCGATTTTGATTAAGTTTGGTTTTTTTTAAATCATTTTCGACTTTTGAACTAGAAGCGAACACCCCTTAATTTCTTTTGGATTTTGTCGAACTTGGTCAGTTCGACCCACCCTCTACTACTATTTAGGTATTTAGATAAATTGATAATATTCTAATAACACATACTCTTCGACTCCGTTTTTAGTGTCCGGTTCCGTTGTTTTGCTCAGGATCTTTTGTAAGGCGCCAATCATGTAATCTACATTTAACACGTGAATAGGTTAAAATCGAGAATATGATTTATGTGACAAAAAAATTCAAAAAAAAAAATCGCATACTTTTAGTTTGTTTTTTATCCTTGGCGCACGGGTCTTGTGGTTTTTGTCTTCTCTTGCCCAACGAGTTTAACTCTTTTAAGTATTTCGCTTCGCCGGACACTGGATCTAACGTCAACTTGATCACGCCTAGCTTTCCCATGATATCTTCTTCGTTATACGATGTAAATGTATCCTTCACTGGTGTGTCAATACCAGAACCTACGAACAAATAAAAACCAATACAATCAACAATCAGTAAGGACTCCATATTATTTAGACCACTTTAAAATGTTTATCCATCAACCGGTGTGACGTAAGAATGCTATCGTAGATTTAAAAACATTATAGTGTACCTACATGCCATTTCGATGGATGATAATGAAATATAGTCGTATATCATGTATTGGGAAACGTGTGGGGTAGACTGGGGACGCTAACCTTTACAGAATTAGTTATAAGTCACTTATGAATAAAAATTTATTTTTTAAAAGCATTTATTTTTTAAATCAATCTAACGTTTAGATTCGTACCTAGTCGATAGCTGGAACAAGAAATAGTAGCTTTTTTAAAAATCATAATAAAACTCCCTAAATCATTTTACGGTTTATTAAAATGTATTAATTCGACCACATACCACTCGTCTTTATGAAAAACGTAATAACAAAAACAAAACTTTCAAACTTTCAAACTTAAAAAAAAAACAATATAATTTTTTTCATATAAAAATTAATAATAACAAAGTTCGCAGATAACAATGTCCTCAATACCTTGACAAACACATGACTATGCACTGATTCCACCCATTAACTGAATATGTCGTTTCGCCCAAAAGATGTATCCCCCCCCCAAATACTCCAAATGGTATACTTACATACAATTGCCAGTTACATACATATAAAATTATTAATTCACACAACAATATTTACACTAAAATATTGCGCAGGACTGGGGCCACAATAATGTTTTTATAAACCTTTTATTTCAAAATTAAGGAATGTAAATACATTTAAAAAATAAAATCACAAATTACAATAGGTACTCATCCATTGATATCGATAACAGGCATTTTTATAGACAAGTTTTTGTCTATAATATATTGATTACCTACGATATTATTATTAAGGACTTTGACTTTTATCAGCGCACGACCGACGAAAAATATAAATCCAGTTTTTACTGTCCTGGGTAGTTAATAATAAAATTCAGTGATGTGTTGACAATGCCCAGATATTCGATTCTGCCCATAACGTTTGGCTAATATTATGATGTAATTGCGTTTTGTGAGAAAAACAAAGATGCGATAAAATATCGTTTTTCGGAAACTCGAATAGCAATAATTGCGATGCAGCGCAAATTTACTCACACAAATGTATGTAAGTACTCACTTTTCGAGGTTTTCTCGTCTTTTTCCATTTCCTCGAGGTCTTTTTTTCGTTTGTTCTCCTGCATTTTTTCGCCGACCTTGGCGTAAAGCGATATCAGCTGTTCTTCCAGCTCGCCGACGATTTTCTCTATGCTTTCCGGGTAACCGTAGTCCACTTTCATGCACCTCAAGAACTCCAACGCCCATTGCAATTGATTGATGCCTGTGAACAAGGTAAAAAACATTATGCTATAGCTATAACAATACGTTTGGAGATCGTGTCGTATCCGCTGCATTATTGTTATTATTATTGTGAAAGGCGTGTCCCATCCAAGTAGGTATATTTAATTATTAATTTAAGCCTCGGAAGTTGTTGGGTTTTCATGTTGTTCTTGTGCCGTTGTAAGTACCTAAGCTTGAAACACATTTCACGACGAGAAGATAAATATATTTCGAGTTTAAAGTGTATAATTTCGCGTATTTACCTAGTGATTTTTTTGTTTTAGGAGCATCGATTTGTAGATAAACGATGAAAATTTGGCAATAAAAAAAAAAAAAAAAACAAACTTTATTTTGAGATTTTTCAATAGATATTATTGTTATCGTGTTTTTCAAATCACTAGTCGACATACGATTTCCCATTTTTATTACATAATAAATATTTAGTAAAATGTATAAGATTTATATATTATATTTTTTAGTACCTATAATATATTTGTATTAGTAAAAATATTTGCCGTTAGAAAAAAATAAGTGAATACTTTTTAAGCACATTTGTACTTTTTTAAGAGCATAAGCACATTCATAATATTTAGTAATTTTTATAAAGTTTATATTGTATAAATTATATGAATTTGATTTACTATATTCATAAAGCGGTATTCCTTTAAATTTTACTCCATGCACGGCTTTAGAAATCTAATTTATTTATCACAACTCTCATATCCCTATAGCCATCGGCTTGGAGGTGACCAAATCTCTTTAGCTGTAATTATAATTTTGTTTGTACGTTTTATAATTATTGTTGTATTTGGAATTTTATTCAACGATAGATAAATAAATACATATTTGTACCTTTTTTATTTTACCGATTTTATTTACGGTAATATATTATGTTGATACTGTACGGCTTGAGAAGCGACAAAAAATAACCACAACGCTTTCAAGGTTCAACCGAAAACACCCAACACCCGCACTGTACGGTAACAGCTGGTATGCGGTAAACAGCGGTAGTCGTCTGTGACTGTAATGACAAGATCCATTCACAGGGCCCACCGAAATAAGCAGATAGAAAAAGTCCGGAATCAGAACCACGTATTACGAAATGATGAAATGCTCGTCGGTCAATATATTTAGTTAATATAACTTGTAATATAATATATATTTTGTTTTAAGATTGGATAACGATCAAATAACGAATCTCAGAATTTCGTGTTTGGTACTTTTGCCCCCCCCCCGCCCCCCAAATGTGAGGTCTGTTCGCGGCGCCGTGCCCGTGCCTCTCTCTCGGAGTGGCACAGGTCACGGGGGGGGGGCTACGAATCACTACGATGTATAAGTCTGTGCGAGTTACCGATTTTGATTTTCGATTTCTTGCCGTACACCGACCACAGCACCGTGATCAGGTTGTCGAACAGTGTGGCCAGCGGCTGTTGGAGCGAAAAGGCCTTGTTGTGGCCGGGCGGCGGCGCCACTCGAAAGTTGTACAGCATTGGGCTGAAAGAGAAGTTTTCGCTGGGACCGTCGCGCTCGTTCTTGGCGGCTGGCGCGGACCTGCAAAAGTCGATCAGAACGGATATTACATTCGACTGGCGTGCGACGCGAAGTGGTGTTTCATAATAATATACTCAGTCTTGGCCGTCATCTTGCTTGAAAAATTAAAACGATATTGGGCACCACGTCGAGAGCGATAAATTTAAAATTTTATATATTTTTTTTTATGAAACGTCGTCCGTCGACGAGCGTTATTTACTAAGACAACGGTCAACTGTTTTTTTTTTTTCTTGTTTTTCTAGCCAGAATATGTGCAGTGTTCGCGAGGCTAATTATTCGCGAATCGCCTTAAACATTATTATAATATTGTTTTGCGGCCAAAGACGTTATATTTCGACACCGCGCGGCGTCCTCGGCGGCCGACGGAGGAGCGTGGCAAGGTATACAGAAAATTTTCTGGGTGAATAATTTACAATTTACTGTGGCCCGACGAAAACATTTCACCGCCGACTACGTTTCTTAATTTGAACAGAGTATATAACTACTCTGTACGAATTGATTACTATATGCTTCAGATATCTGCAGGTTTAAATCAGACAAGCTCTTATACAAATATATTATGGTCCATCATAATATTTTTAGTTTTAAACATAATAATAATAATTAATAACGGAACAAACTTATACCTACTTTATTTCATATTTTAAGCGAATTTGTGGCTGAGACGCGAAAGAATGTATTGGTTTTACAATGATGAGTGTGTTTGTTTTTTTTTTTTTTAGTTTCTGTCTATCAGCAACATATCGGATAGTAAGCATGCTTCGATATTTGAGATCAGCATTTTTTCTGATAGAAAACCTATTTGGTACTCTTGGAGGTCAAAATTGAAAATCCCATGCAGTTTTAGAAAGCGTCGAGAAAAATTACCAAAAAATTACGAAAAACCCCTAAAATCGTTTAGAAAGGATTTTAATTTCTAACGATTTGTTTATCACCATAACAACCAATAAAAAATAATAATATTTTAAGCACTATCGCTAACTGCTCAGAATCGTTTTTCGTATACAATTGTTTAACATTGTATTCAAATATAACACATCCGTTACAACTATAGTGTACCCAGTTACGGTGCTAGGGGGGTGTGAAGCCAGGGATTGAATTTTAGTGGGCGTAATTTTTCTTTTTGTCTTTATTTGGACAAGAAATGAGATAGAAGTTAAGAAAACATTTTTATTTCACATAATTTGTTTATGATGTTGTGGTGATGGTCACTTTCGAAGGAATGAAAAACAAAAAAAAAAGTTAATGTTAAGATTATAAATAGATTTGTATTAGTATACTAAGTGTACTGGTATACTAGCATTACCATACCTATACTGAAGGTATATACAGTGAACTCCGCTTATAAGACTCACTTAGGGACCAGCCACAATGTGAGTCTCATAACCGAATGAATCTTATAGGCGAAGTTGGAAAAAAACAAAATATTTATGAAGTTTTTTTACGACATATTTTGTTTTATTTTAATCTACTTAAATACATACATAATATTATATATTACTTATTATTTATTAGTGACTAAACGAAAAAAAGATGATTAAAAATTAAAATTATATTATTATACAAAATATTACATACCTACATATTAATAAAAAATTATAAATTATGTATTTACGTAAGTACTTGTTATTTATGAAAAAAAATTGAAATACCTGTGACGAGTAATCGGGAGGCATATAAGCATTCCATATATGAGCTCGGCACCTGTATTAAAATCATCCTCTACGATTGGTTGATTTGAAAATGCCGCGAAATATTTTTTGTTATCACTAATCAGTATTTTTATTATTTTTCATAACACACAATAATACAATAATAAATAATATCATGGCTGAGATTTCAGTACCTCAGTCCTCAATAGAGAAGTTACCTACTGGTTTCATATAATATATAGGTACCTAATAATCTTGATCTAAGAGCTAAGATAGTATTAGATCATTATACGATAGGTACCTATGGTTAAAATTAAATAAATATGATTCTAAAACCTTCTAAGTTTAGTTTCCAAAATATTATGTTCAATATTACAATAAGTACCTATTTTTCTGTTTAGTGTTTACTTATCAATTAGGTAAGGTACCTATACATTAATTTAAATTGTATATAGTGTAGGTACCTATCATGATTAATAATAGGTAGGTACATTCAATTCATTCAACAATTAATTTAATATGATATTTTTCAAAATGAATTATTTATTGAACAACATTTAGGTATTAACTGTAAAAAAACTGTTATTCTTGCTTACTAAAATACTTTTAAATGTAACTTGCTTTTTAAAACTAAAATATTTGAACTTCAAATATATTATTTAGATGTTCATTGTGATTAATTTCCCAATTCATTAGCTAGGTATGCCCAATGCCCATTACATATTTATTATAAATTATAATGTTAGGTATATGATAGTCATCAATTAGATACCTATACATTAGTTTATTATGTAGCAAAACATATAATAAACATTACTTATGTAGGTAATATAATAATGATAATAATAATAATTTTTATTTACTCAGCTAAATAAATTAATAGTAAATAAAGTATAAACGTATTATTCCATATACTCACCTGGAATACCCCATCGCCATTCTGTGGTCCAAGGTGTATTTTTTTTCCATTTGTCGTACCAATATCTCACCGTTCTATATTTCTATATTTTATATTAGCCAACTCTGTTGAATTTATACCATATTTCAGCTCTATTTTTTCTTCGTGAATCTTTATGGATTCACTAATCTCTAATAAAACCCATTTATTGTATACCACAATTTCTCACATAGGTGTATAGTGTATACAAGTATGAGATATAATCACTCCATTGTAAAATAATTATTTCACTTTGTACTTGTAATAAATAATATGTAAAGTACATAATATAGGTATTAACTATTATTTAATTTTTAAATTTCAGGTACTTACCAAGACCACTAGTAAAGTATCCATTAAACATACAACGAATATCATCAGTAGGCCTCAAAAATGACAATGCCTCATCTGATGTCAATGTGTGGTTATGGACATTTGTAAACGTTATTATTGCTGGTAAACCATCCTTAAAAATAATTAGTAGATGAAAATTATAACATAATATACACCTACACATATAATATAATTTATCTATATTATAATCCTCAATCAATAAATACAACTTTTAATATGAATTTGTTATTAAATACCTTGTAACATAGATACCTTTACACATGAATCTTTTATACAAGTATCATTAGTTGTGAGTTTAATAATTGTGATATCAATTTTTGCCGGACAATTGGTATTTTTTGACTTTCCTTTTACATTTAACTTAATATTTTTTTTTTTTTGGAATGCACTATGATGACATACAAATACTTTTCTACATAGAAATAAATACATAATAATTATATTATTCAGTAAAATAGCTTTAGAATTATTATCTTAATATCAAATATTGAATAAATACATAAACAATTTTATGAATATAAAATTAAATTTGTTACCAACCGGCAACCGACAAACATATCTAGTAGACTTTTTTAAACTAAAAATGCACCAACTAGTTTTTATTTTGATACTGTGCAATTGTATATATGAATTAATATCATTCTCATTAAGCAAATTAGCTCGAAACACATTAGGCTCAACTTCATTAACTTGGAACATTTTAAAGTTTTTAAGTTAACTACGTATAAACCAATAATTAGATAAATCATTATAAGGTAATGGATCTTATATTCTATTTTTATATTCATAATATAATTTTACCAAATTGATAGTAAAAAAATTGATAACATAAATATTAAATATAATATATAATAATATATAAATAAAACAGTATTTAATTATTTTATAAGAACCTTAAAATATAATTATGATTAAATTCACAAAATGTTGGTTAAGTAGAACCTAAATCCATGAATACATATGCTATTAAATATATGCCCATACAATGCCTATACTTATAATAATATAACAAAGTATTTGCAGGTATAACTACAGTTATTGTAGTTGTCAATGAAAACTTGAATTTAATTCAACTGACAACCAAGGATACAAAAAATAAAAAGATTTGTTTATCAGAGTACTGAGTAGGTATAAATTCATTAATCATTTTAACTAATCAATAATAAATTATTAGGTAGGCAACTACCTTTATATCAAAAATTAAAATTAATCACAATGAAGATCTAAATAATATATTTGAAGTTCAAATATTTTAGTTTTAAAAAGCAAGTTACTTGTTGAATGAATTGAATGTGCCTATTATTAATCATGATAGGTACCTACACTATATACAATGTCAAGTGTTTACAGTAATTATTTTTTTAATTACAATAAAGTATTAAAAATATTATATAGATGACAATGACGATTTTTACGATAATATAATCGTAAACAATTTAAATTCAAACTCTCATAAAAAGGACTCGCTTTTATGACAGATCAATTAACTCATTTGAAGTAGAAATTACCAACTATAAAGAGAGAATTGTATTGGAAAATAAGACATCGTATTCTTAGTTTAAATATCTAATCTCGTCCAAATTTGAATTTAAAATATATATATTTTTAAAAAAAAACTGTGTTCATAGAAAAAAAAAGTTTTTTTAATCTACAGTATTTTTATGTCATACAATGCACTAGTATTTTGATTTACTCAAACATTTGCCAAGATGTTTAACACTGTGCAAACATCAGATTATTACTAAAAAATAAATGACCGAAATCGAAAAAAGTGAAAAAAAATCAGTGTTGTCTATTGGCTATGCATATAAAACTTAAAAAAAACTTAACTGCACGATAATGATAATTAACCGTAAAAAGTTAAGCTACAACAATAACAATTTTAACTGATCAGCTAACAAGTTAAAAAAAATTACCGTTTAACTTAACTTTTACTTTTTAACAAGTTAACGCCTATCTTTGTGTCCACTACTTTCCAGTGACTATTTTTTTCCATTAAATTTAAACCGTACCCTGAGTATAAGTACAATATTTATATACAAGCTAGTATATAAAATATATATTATAAAACTTGTGATTACTTCATCAAACTGTTCACAAAATAGTGTACAATTTATGAGTCTTTTTGAAATATCAGCTACCATTCCATAATCGCATACGAAATGACCTAAATAAACAGTAAACAACATTAAAACAAACACACTTGTACTACCGTTACAAATTAGGTACATCAAATAGAAGTAATTCTATGATTTTTTTTTTTGTACTCGAATACGATTGGGTAATTGCATATTGAAGTATTCAGTCTTGTAGAGTATTCGAATACAAGTATAGTACTTATATTTTAATACCATCAAGTACGTTTTATTAATTATTTTTCACAACAATTTGTTTATCAATAAAAATAATATTGTTTTCATGATACAACATTGGCAATATTATCACGATAATTCTAAATCCGTTATATCAGTTGGTTTGGATACTTCCGAGAATAAGTAGCATTGTTATTTAGAAAAAAAGTAATCGTATAATATAGCATAAACATATAGTTTCACAGAATATAGTTTATGCAATTATTGAATTGTACCAAAAATAAGTTATTACCCATTAGGCAGATATACGCAATATTATTAGGGTAAATGTGTAACTATAGTAACTAGTCATCATTCAATAAGATATTAAATAATGTTTACAGTATATTTCACATCGTCTAAAGTTGGTATTATTTTTTGTTTTAAATAGTTATTCATTTTTTAATTGTACTTATAAAAAAAAAAATAATATAATTTATACTTGTTTTTTATATTAAGTATAATTATAATAAATTATGCGTTTATGCGTTGATAGTTATAATCAGGCCCTAATAAGTGCATCATCGGCCTAATTTATAAATATTAACTCCAGTCTAAAAAAATGTAATTTCTCGTTTATTAATATCATGAGTATTAAAGATGAATAAATGTCAATCTAACTGTCTAGGCTATATTATATGACTATTAAAAAAAACAGCGTAAGTTAATGATAATCAATTTATAAAAACAGAAAATATTTTGTATAGTAAAAATTAAATAAGAATAATTAAAAAAAAATTAATTATTAAATTATTAAATTAATTAATTGATAATAATTTTAAAATAGTTCCATATTAATTATAACCATTCCATTTTATTTATTGATTTGTCTGAATTAAATACATAAATATTAAAATACGTTTGCATGTGTTTGCCATTAAATCATAACACATTATTTGTGAAAATTGCTTAAGCCGTACCTTACATGATAGTTATACTGATACTGATACGCATTTATTATATTATAAAGTATACCTACAATTTAACAAAATACTTTACTTTGTATCAAATACTTAGTGAGGATTTGTAAAATACATTTTTGTAATAATAGTACCTATTTTATAAGTATTTTTAATACTTTTTTAATCGAATACTAGTAATAGTATTTTAACACTTTATCAAAAGTATTTTTTTACAAGACTGGAAGTATTCTAAACAGTATGTTTTTAAATTTTTCATCCATATAAAAAATGCATCTGATACTTCAGAATAGTAACTGTAATATAAGTAAGAATAGTAAATAGAATCTTAATAATCATTATTATTATTTGTAACAATAAAAAGTGGGTAAGTGAATGTTGCTCTGCTGTACAGTAGGTTACAATTGGGTCAATGTTATTAAAGGATTGCATTAAACTTGAATTCAATGATATAATATCATTGTATAAGAAAAACGATTCTGAGCGGAATTGGTTTGTCAGTCTGGATATTGTTATTATTTATTATATCCTGTAAGTTTAATTTATATCATAATAGGTATTATTTTTTATTCGTTTCTAAGGTGATAAACAAATCGTTAGAATTAAAATCCCATTTTCAGTGATTTTTCGTAATTTTTCGGTGGTTTTTCCCGTGCAATTAAATAAATATCGATAAAATTGAAAAATTAACTCTCAAAAGTACCATGTTGATCCAATGTGCTAAAAGATAAGAAACTGTATGTTGAAATAAAAGCACTAATTCTGGTGGAAATTTTGTATACAGGATAAATGTAAAACCACTAGATCCCTCACTCCATTCAGAATCTAAAAAGTTTGTATTTTAAACCATTCCTCCAAAAGTGTATTTTTAATATTTTAATCAGGTGATCAAATAAATCATTACAATCAACCGATATAATATTTCAAAAGTAATTTAGAAAACATATATAAGTAAAAGTATATAAGTTCTATACTTATATAGAATATTCGAACACTATATTATAAGTAAGTACTTAATAAATGTTCTTTTATGACATATTATTTACTATCCATATAATAATCAGGTATGTATGTACGTAGGTACCTAGGTAGGTATAGAACATATATTATAGAATATTGTTCAAAATAAATTGCACCCAACCAAAAGGTGGACACCTGCTTTGCCGAAAATACGTCCACACACACGCGCGGCATAGGCAAGCGGCTTTCTTTTGATGTAGACCACCGCTTACCAGGCGGATCGGAAATCATGCCGCGCGGCATCGAAAAAAGCCGCGAAAAATGTATTTATGCCGTGCCGCGCGGCAAAAGCTGCTCCGTCCGGACGCGCCTTTACTCGGTAATAATACCTACATTACGACTCGACTCATATCCAATGACAAACGCTGATAATCTATTTATAAATAATATGTGCATGCCGGCGATTAATATAACGGGAAAAATCTAAAATTCTGGGGTAGTAAATTGTAATTTATTTTGGTACATATTGGAAGAACTGAACCGATTTACAATAGCCAGTTGATTATAATAAACAAATCATGTTTTTCTTCTACGAATTACAAAAATAAATCTCGTGTTCACTGTCTAATGTTCGCATAATATAGTTGACACTCGATACTTTGATAGTAGTATCACAGAACAAAACAGAATGGACACTGATAACAAATTACATGGGTAGCATTGTAGGACAATAATGAAATCAGTCAGCCATTTAATTTGAGGTATAATGGAAGTTAGTAACAATTTATTCCATCATAAGACGGTAGTAATATTCTTTATAAGCTACCGCGCATTTTCGAATGTTACTAAGAGTAGTATTATTTTTCAAGGTATTAGGTGCAATATTAGAGTTTGAGATTTGGGGGGATTATAAGTCTTATACTATGGCGTGATCATGGGTTCAACCCTCAACCCCCCATCATTACCACCAAAAAAATATACATTGTGTTTTTGTAAATATATTACAATTGTATTTGTAAATTTACTACAACAATGATTTGCATTTTATAGTATTATATCGATATAAACGTTTTTAA
>WHPZ01579644.1:0-20773 GCA_016617965.1 Macrosiphum rosae | reverse complement strand
TACTACATAGCAAATTTTCATTCACTACTTTCTATAGTGTGCTATTTGTTTTAATATAAGGGTGAATTATTCTATTATCAAACTTTTAAGTAAGAACATTAACTGTGCTTAAGCGTCGGAGATTTTTCAATATTTTAATTTTCAAGCGTGATATGAGCATTTTAAATTGGTAATATTTCACATAACCATATCTCGCTAGAAAATATTGAAAAATCACCGACGCTTAAGAACAGATAATTTTCTTACCTAAAATATTGGTAGTAAGTCAATCCACTCTAATATCAAAACAAACAGCAGACTATGTTATTATTGAAACTTGCTAATAAAAGTTTGCTATGTCGTACGTGTGGATAACATTGAATTGAGTCCCGCAAATACTTTTGGGTTATCTGAGTTGAGTCCGACCAATATTTTTAGGTTGTTCGAGTTGAGTCCCTTCAGCCTATTACCGTTACCCAGAAGACACCGCGTGGAGGTTGGCTGAGTAGTCTCCCAAAAAATTAGTGTGATTGTATTTTTTTAATCATAATAATAATAAGTATAAAGAGTTAATTAATTAAAAAATATTAAAAATAATAATTATTATGTACGATTGTATAGGTACACTGTTTTTTTTTATCGTATAATAAATAATATTAAGTATAAAGAGTCAATTAAAAATAACAATAATTACACTGTGTAATATAATAATGTTAATAATAAAATAGTTGCTGGTAAAAATTTAAATTATATATATTTTAAAAAATCAAATCTGCCAATTTGCATATTTATGTATTTGTTTATCTGCTCCAGTAAAAAAATTTCTTTTTCTAATGTTTTTTTACATGGTCTCTTTGCTTTGCTTCTTAGTTTTATATATGTATCGGAAGAGTGTCCACAAGAATAAAATTATTTGAATGTCCCATGAATATCCTTTATCGTTGCGTATCTGGTAAAATATGATGACATATGATGTGCAAGGTTCAAAGTAGTTCAGGTAGTTATGACATTTTATCTATAAGGACTCAATTCAAAGATATTAAGATAATTCCTTGGACTCAATTCAAACACATAAAAGTAGCATGGACTCAATTCAATATCACCGATACGTGTGTACGACGGAGACAGCAAATGCCCGAGTGTCGTCCTCCTTAAGGGGTGTCTCAAAAAAAAAAAAAAATTTGTTATATTATGTATATTACCTATTATTACATATGTATACTGTATACAGGATTTCACAGAAACGCACATTTCTCATTGTATTTTATATTTTGGTGTAATTTATTAATATAACTAAACAATATTATATAATACCATATTACAATTTATAATATTATCTGGTATTGTCTGAAGGTAGTCAAGTAACTAACAAGTTAGAAACACGTACGTGTTAGAAACTTGTCGAACGAGTCAAATTAAAAGGTTAATCCGATCGTGACAGTGACATATCTATATAAAATAACATCAAGTGTATACAATTAAAACAATTCGTATATTTCATCACGAGATAATAAACTGTATTAATTATTAACATTTATCACCGTATACACGGATTGCATACACGCACTGGGGGTCTTCATAATTTTTTTTTTTTTTATATTTTATATCTGGTACAATTAATATATATTATAATATTATGTAATTTAATACCTTCAGCACGTCGAATTTGTATTATTAAAAGAAGAATTATTTTTTTGAGTTTTAATGAAAATATGTAATGAAATAGATAAACTATAGAAATCATAAGCACATCAGTACATCACAAATAATCACAAAAAATAGCAAATTACTGCAATTCTATGTGGAAGTGTAGCAATATTACATTTCCGATCAAAAACACTACGCCTACCGTCCGTCGTTAAGAAGACGTCACACCCGCATGTCTTACACACGTATATGACATAGCAAATTTTCGTTCGCTAGTTTCAATAGGGTGCTGTAATTTTTGATTTTAGAATGGCTTGACCTATTATCAAATTTTTACATAACAACATTATCTGTGTTCTCTCGTTGGTTTTTTACGATATTTTAATTTTTAAGTGAGTTATAAGTATGTGAAATATTAATGTTTGAAAATGCTCATAACTCACTTAAAAATTAAAATATCGTAAAATACCAACGATAGAACACAGATAATGTTGTTACGTAAAAGTTTGATGATAGGTCAATTCACTCTAAAATCAAAAATGACAGCACCCTATTGAAACTAGAGAACGAAAATTTGCTATATCGTACGTGTGTAAGACGGAGACAACACATGCGGGTTCGACGTCCTCTTAACAGTAATTTTCACCTACACTACTCACGACCATCTTAACTGCTTCATGTTTTTGACACTGCGGCTGTCTTGCAATCTATGATAAGGCGAACACGACTTTACTGACAAGACTGACCAACAAAACAAGTATTTAGTACAATTTTAGGCGTTTTCCGTGATCCAGTTTTTGCCTCTAATAAATATAGGTAATCAGATTTTTGTTTTGGTTCATACTTCGCATAATATAGTCGTAATGTGTACAATGTGTACATATAATAGGTATCTACATACGTTGAACTAGTTTTTTTACGTTTCACAAATTCCATTAAGATGTGATTTTGATTTGAATACTTTAATGTGTTTATGTATAGTTATAGTAGTAATATGAGTGTCTTATATAGTTTATTTGATTTCTTCATTAAAATAAGTGTTTTTTTTATCTGATCAAATAGAAATAAAATAAATATAGAAAAGACGGTTTTTTTTTAATACAATATGTAATTATTATCACATTGCGTTAGTGTTCTAGTTCTATCGAACGGAGCTTGCACCAATAATGACTTTAATACAACAACTGTATGTATATTGAACGAGCCTATATATTATTTGGTGTTTTATTCAAATGTTATCAAATCTGGACATCTGGGTGTGCGCATATTTGTGTAGGTATTGAAAACAAAAACACGAGTTTCATAATTTTAATTAAAATCTACTATTTCAAAAAAACATATTGCCGGTGAACGAAATATGAGTGTATGTTTTAACTTTATAGTAATATAATATCATTCTATATCTGTACAGCATTTAATTCTATACACTGATTACTGAGTGTGATTTGTTTCATAACAACCTATTTACTACTTATTTGGTCCAAATAATTATTTACCAGTTCGTTTTATTTTTTATCGAATTCGTCGATCTCGTATGTCCCGTGTTACCCTCGACGCATGTTATTATTATCAATATTTATCATATCATATTATAGTCCTGTCCTTTAATCATTATTTGTTTTAATCGAATTTAAATTTAAAACTAAAAAAAATACAAATACCCAATCACCATATCATTGTTGACCGATTAAATTAATATTTTGAAACCCAAAACTATATAGTTAGATTTTGTTTTGGTCTACGACGGTAATGAACAAAAAATGTAATCCAAGGCCATTATCATCGATAAGGATCTAATGATCTATAATAGTGACTACGTGCACGATATACAATTGTTACGTAAGGTCTCATCATATACAGTTACAAATTACAATGGCTATTGGCTACCAACTGGTCCCGATAAAACGTGCTTTAATATTTATGAATTATGACCATACACCATCAGAAAACAATTGATTGTAACTCTGAAATAGGTTTTGAAAAATAATAATTAGATAACATCTAGTTTATTGTTTTAAGATTATTGACACTGATATTAGTCCATATTTGTTTTTATTTGACGCCCGTGTAATCTGAGCTTACTTATATAGTTCATTAGTTCATCGATTACAAATCATGAACCTTGGTAACTCGAACCGAAATCATCGAAACGGGTGATATATTCAAAATAATGTTTATATCATTATTTATTTATATGTGTAACTGTAGTGTAATTCAATTTCAAAAAAATCTGTTGCTTGAAATAGCTTACATTTTCTAGCTGAATTTTCCAACGATGGGCATATTAATACGAATACCTACTGGTGGAACGTATACATGGAAATATAGAATTGTTATAATATGAATAATGAATGATCTGAATTTAATTAAATTAGTATTTGATATAGATAGGTACCTACCTTATATAAGTTATAATAGCATTTCCTTATATTTCCAAAATAGTTTAATAAGTATAGTACCTAAGTAGTCCATACGAACTACTTTTTAAATTATTTGTGTATATATATTGCAGCAGATAAAGACATATGCAGTATATTATTTTTTACGTATATGTATACGACACATAAGACATAAACCGTTGTTTTAAATTGAAATTTTCCATATAGGTATATTATCATCTGTGTGTTTGTGGTACACGTATCTCAGGAATTGTCGTTTTACATATTACACACATATTACCAGCAGGTTATTAACATTTATACTAAATGGCTAACATTGTGGGATTAACAATGAAAATTCACGATTATACCAAACTTGTTCACTTTTATAGACAAAATACCATGTACTTGACGATATAAGAGCAGAATGCATAATTATTACATGGAGTCATAGAGATTACTTTAATATTATACAGCATAAGTATCACGTGTGTCGTAACAGTTTTATGAAAAACAGACATCAAATGCGTTTCTCTTGTAATAGCAACAAAATCACAAGTCTTGTAGTCTATTGGTTTTTATTCTCGAATTTCTAACTTCAAACGCTTATAATAAAGATTGAAGGTATGCGTATCTAACAATAAATAATAATATATTTACCATTTAGGAATTAGATGTAAACACTAAACATGTAACATTTTTGAAGAAATAATCGAATAGGTAGTCGATACTTGAATATACATTATATGACTAATCATTTTGGTGCAAATTACAGACTCATGGTATGTGATTATGTGAACGAAATTTCTAAACTTCCTGCCGGTAGCCGGTAGGTACTATTATCACAGGGTGTGGATGGGAATATAAATAGTTAAACGATTTAAGAGATTAAAGTTGAAGATACGACGTAGGTATTGTATCAATGTATTATTAAATGTATTCCTCACTGACTCTGGATTAACAAATGTTTAAGCAGGGGCGGAATTTCATTCTAGTATCAGACATGAGATTTATCGTGATACTCAAATTACACGTAAGTACTCATACTTACATATTAATATTGAAAAATATATATATGTATAAAGTTACATGACATGTATATGTGTATTATGAGTATAATAAGTGATAACTAATAACTAATAAGTATAGGAATGAGTTAAATATTAATCCTTAGTATAAGACTATACAATTCGTATTTATTATATTATAGATAAATAATCTCGTGCATCAAGCGTGGTGTCCGGTAAAAAAAACGCGCATTGTAAATTTGTAAAAGCTCGACACCGGCTAGCGGGAAATTCGCACGAATGAAGGTCCGAATACACATAGGTTCGAGTGTATGGACGATTTACGGTCGTAGTTAAACGTGTAAATAATATAAGCGTATATATATATAATAAAGTAATGCGTATATTATTATTGTGTGGCGTGAATCCGAGATTCGCGGAAACCGAACGAATGCGAACGACCGCGGCGTAACGGAAAAGCACATCCGGTCGGAAACACACACGAGCTGCACGAGATTCGTCTTCGTCAACCGAGTGCGTGCGTGCGTGCACTTCCTATACGTAACACAATAATATTATTAATATAATATTATAAATAATTATAATATAACGACAACGGGGGCCTAACGTTTCTGGAAAATGAAACACTCGCACTTTAATAAAACTAATAATAATAATAATATAATATTATGTACCTACTAAAGGTAGTCGTTTTACCTGTGTGGCTGTAGATTATAAATATTATCTTTATTATTATGCACACGCGTGCGAGCGGGTGTGTATACATTAATATATTATTATCATTATAATTGCGACCGTTTCAATACATCGAACGTATATAGTAATTATAATTGACAAGTGTGTACACGGTGCACAATATATTATACCGGTATTTATGTATACAATATACATACTACTATACGTGTTGTTATAATATTATACATTATTATTATATACATATATATATGTTTACACTTAACACCACGTGAACGCGCAATGATTTATGACGAGCATACACCTATTATACATTAAATACCTGTTCGTACTGTAACTGGTACCTACTTTTAATTGACCACGGTCGGACGTACGAATAGACATTCGGCGGCACCTGCACACACTGTCCCGAGGCCTAATGAAATCGTCAAAAAGAGGAAGTCGCCGACTGAGCCCGTTATGAAATGATAATAATATATTATATATATCTATTACACATTCCGTACACGTCGCGTCGCTGTGTATACGATTCGTCTATAATCTATATTATATTATATTATATAATGTTTTGCTTTTGTACGACTAAGCGAAGAGAAAATAAATGAAAAATTTAAAAATAAATCGTTTTTATGTATAAAACAATTAATATTTATTAAAAAAAATACATAATATATATATATACTATATGCACATAAAACATGTGTTTTAAATTATAAATACACATAATAATTATGTTAACATTAAATAAACACGAAAAAGATCAAATCAAATATTGCACTTCGTTACAAAGACTATAGTAATGTCCTAAATCTAAAATACACATAATAATAATTAAAAATATTTGGTTGCACTAAGGTGTATAATATATAATATAATAATTGCGTATAGTGTTTTGTCCGATATATATACCTATATTATGGTTCGTTTGCGGACAGCATTTTTGATTCGAAATATAATATATAGGTAAATTGCACAGTAGAAAAATCAAATAGCTCGTTTGGGGAAAACGTCGATATGTAAAGTGACGGCGAGAAGACGCATAATTCGACCGATAGAGAAAGCAAATTTAATATGAGTACCTACAGCGAGTAAGTGTTATTTTTATTATACATGCGGTTTTTTATCTGAAAACTGGACTTTGTAATATATTAACTTCTCGTAACACGAGGATAATTTCGTCTGTTAAAATAAAAGTATAAGCAACGTGATTTCGTATTTATAAGTTATATTATGATACAATATTTAGGTAAGGCAGATTGGGAGAAGGCTTGTCCCGTAAGCAAAAAAAAAATCTTATCCTTACGATTGGGTCGGGGGATGGCGGGGATAGAGGGAGTACTGTACACGCGACAATAATTATAAATTATTATTAATACGAGCAAAGTCTAAAAAAAAATATCTCTTTTGGCAGGAAGACGGGGGACATACAATAATATGTATGTAATTATTGAATTATGCGTAATAGTTGTAGTCAGCGTACAGAGGTTGGCCGCCGTTGTTGTCCGCAGGTTCGTATTTGAGCAGAGTGATTGGCGTGGGCGACGCCGAAGGTCGGTCGGACGTGGCGTCGGCCGTCGCCGTGGCGTTGTCAGCCGGGAACAAAACGGGACCGGCCTTGGCCGAGTCTGGCGTCGGCGACGGTGATGGGGACGGTGCCAGCGATTCGGTGTCGGGCGTCACGGCCGGCGCGTAGTAATAGTACTCGGGAGCGGCTTCGGCTTCGGCTTTGGCTTGGACGTCGTATTCGGCCGGCGATGCGGCGTAATACTGTGGAGCGGCGGCGGCGGGGGCAGGGGCAGTGTAATATTTTGGAGTGGCTGTGGCCACGTCGGAATTCTGAATCGGGCGGTTCGGGTACGCCATGTAGTTGACGGCGGCCGCAGTGGCCGTTGGTGAAGACTTGCCGTAGAAGCCGCGGTACAGAAGGGGTGGTGGGTACTTGGACGGTGGCGCCTGCTTGTAAGCGACCAACGCCGGCTTGTGCTGCTGGGGCACTTGGTACGCGGCAGCCGACTGCTGTGCCAGCGGTTGTTGCTTGTAAGCCTGGTGCAGCGACAGTTGTTGTTGTTGGTGCTGTTGTTGGACCTGCTTTGGCTGCTGGTGGTGTTGGGCAGGGTGAACGTTGTGGCCGCTCTTTGACACGACCGCGTTGAACCCGTTATGGCTGTCGGCAGTATAGTCAACCGTCCGTATGGAACCGTCCGGCTCCATCAAGCTGTACGACCCTTTGACCACGTCGCCCTCCCGCTTCTCCCATTGGCTCTTCAGGTCACCCGTGTGCAAGTCCTTGACGCCGTAGTTGAAATGATAGTTGGGCTCACTCTGTGAACACAAAACACGATGTTGACGTATGAAGACGATTGCAAACGCTACGTGATACATATTATAAATTAAAATACATATTATACTATGTCACATATTAATATTACTATAGACACGTGCTTCTGAAAAAATAGTCTAAAATATTTGTTACTTGTTAGTAGCTTCTGCGAATAGTTACTATCGGGTATATTATTATTTATTAACGATGACTGTGCAGTGTGCACCACCAATAACGATGCGTGGAAACTATACGTCCATTATCGATGGATTCATTAGATAGGTACCTAAACGAGATTTACAGGAAACCAGCTCCGCTCGCGCACGTGTACTTTTGATAATAATATATTATAATTTGTACACGAGCCATTCGCTTCCGTTGTGCAACAATACGCGGCGCTGCAGGTCTATACAATATGTATATAATATATATGGTATGTATATATACTGCTTAGGTATAATTAATGTACCTATAATATTATTATAATTGTTATTTGGTCGTCGTCGATACGATGCGTATAATTTTATACTTATACGAGACGTTTGAAAACCGCCCCGCACGCGTTTCGTGTTATAAACTAATTATAATTTTGATCTTGCAGCATTTGTTTTCTATCCGTTGTGAAACGAGCGAGCATACTCGCGGTCCGGCGAAGGACCTTGTGTTCGGGGGCGAGCGCGTGACGAAACAAAATAAATTCTACACAAAATAGGTAGGTACACGAAACCCGTAAGCTACAATTTTTTTTATAGTGGCCTGGGCCAATCGCTCCGATTTTATGCGACTATATTTTACGCGTGTAATGCATACCTACGACATGAGAAATTCCAGAAATATAGTAATAACCGCTTATAACCGTAGACTTAATACTCTTAAGGTTTATATGCTTATAACAAGAGTGTGGTACACAAGGGGATAAGTGCTCACCGCTCGGTCGGATCTATATGAGCAATGTCGCGTAGTAATAACATGTATGTACGTGGTTCAAGCGGTGTACACAAAAAAACAATAGGGCGCGACCATCGTCGCCGTCGCCCCGTCAAGACAAAAACAAAATAATGATATACCTAAAATGGTGTATGCGTGTGTGTATATCACGATAATAAAATAAGTAGGTACTTACGTAATATTCGTTCGGATCGTGAACGGAATGACCCGCTCGCGCGGCCACGGCGGCAGACAACAGCAACAGCGCCGGCAAATACGTTACGATGACCAACATGATGACTATACGGCAGAGGGGGTGGCTGACGTACTAAAGATCTTGAGACGGAAAAAGACCTGCGAAAAACAAGCGAGAAACGACTGTTTAGACAGAACTTTAAAAATTACATTACTTGTATAATATTGCTTAATTATTTTTATTATTATCGTTATCATATTATTATGCTTTATCCGCAGTATAAAAAACAATATTTATAAAAGTATTATGTAAATGTGTATACGCATAGTATACGACTTACGAGAGTAATAATATATTAGTCATTTACGGTCTGTTTGTTCGCAGACAGCTGACCACCGCCGCCCGTGCGACGATAAGTTCGAGTTTAAATACGAGTACGGCATAATGGCTAATGCATTATACATACTTACCACTTACGCGAGTATATAATACTACCATAGTAGTAGTAAATACATAATGTATACATAATATTGTATCACGTGATTAAAAACAGAATGCACGGCGGAATATCGCGACCGCTTTATTTTGTCGCGAGTTTAATGCCGAGTTTTTGAGGACATCTCACACACGTGCAGTTGTCTCCGTTAATACAACTGCGTTAGCGTAACATTACAGCAAATTTATGTTTAGCAGTTCAGCTCGTGTAATATTGGAGTGAATTTACCCGTTACCAAACTAAAAGGTGCGACGACATTTTTTTTTTTTGGTTTAACAGAGGTGTTTTCTGATATTTTAATTTTAATTGTTGATAGGTACGAATTATATAAGCATTTTTTTTTAATTTCAATAGTTTTCCCACGCTCACACTCACTTGCTTCGAAATTAAAATGTCGAAAAAACACTTGTGACAAACCAGAGAATGGTCGTCACCGACCCCTAATTTTACAATAGTAAGTAAATACACATACAAGATACACTGTTCAAAGCTTCAAACACAGATAATGTTCTTATACCTATAGGATTCATGATATAGATCAATTCACTCTTCATATTAAATCTATAAGTACACAAATTTGGAAATTCTGAACTCAAATATTTCATGTTACCCATTCACTAGACGGAGGCAACAACACTCCCGAGTGTGACGCGTCATCTAATAAACGCAAAATAAAAACAAACTGTCTTCAAACACGTCTGCCGAGTACGCGCCCTATATATATCATGCAGTGCACAAGCATCACAGCCGCGAGGTAAAATGGCGCACGCGCTGTAATAATATTCGTCACGGTCGCGTTAGTAATACAGGCACGTCCCGATCGGATAAGTTTATTGTAATATATTATATTATTATATTATGTACATTCGTGTATGCGTTTTTAACTGTCGGAGTTTGTCACGCCAACGTGTCGTCGTCAGTCCGAGACGATATTTTTTTCAAATCGTTCCATATATATTATATTACCGACTATAAGTTATACACTAGAGCGCTGCGACCGTCGTCGGATTTTTACTGCCAGTAATTATTATGCGTATAAGAGATGTGGTCACGTGGATAAGAGTACCACCGTCGTGTTTTCGACTCCAAACGGATATAACAACATCGTTTATACGATTCAAACTGTTATTATACAATACAATGTACATAGGCGCGTGGAAATTAACTAGTTAAAAAGATGGTAGGTAGTCAAAGAATCTATTGTAACAACTTAGCTTTTATTATATTATTGTATTTTATTTTACCTATACGCGGACGGCGGACCTATTCATTCATGTTTTGTTGCCAATAAAAACGTTTCAACTATAATCTCATTTATTTCGTGTTTCGTGTTTCGATATTCATAGCCACAACAGCTATAATAGATATAACCATCGTCTATAATTTGGCGTATTCCCGGACACCAGTATTATTTTATAGCGCATGCATATCCTATAATATATGTATATAATATAGTATATAAGTAAGCAAGTAAAGTATAGGTTCCAATTCCAACCTGATCTCAGTGTTATTATTTTTTTTTCCAATTAAAATCAATCGAAGATTATAACTTTTTATAAAATGATACATGAAACAAAATTTAAATTACAATTTGTACGTATATACGTACACATATGTATATTGTATACGGTTTCATTTTACATAAATGGTAAAATGTTATGTAAATCCGAAACTGTCATAAACATGAAATTGTTCACTGGAATTTGACATGTCTCTGTTGATAAATAAGTTTATAATGACTATCTAACGCGAATAAATGATCTTTTATCGTGTTTACCGTTACAAATCGATACGTTCCTCGCTGGAGGAAAATAATATATAATGGCATAAAAAAAACTACCGCACATGATGGATGGATCTAACATAATTATTATGTCCGTTGTATAGGTATATTATTATTATTATCTAATTGAACCAACAAAAATGTATTCGTTGGCCCATAAACACAAAATAACGAGGTGTCGATGACATCCGGAATAATTTTGTGTATATAGTGAAAGTGCTTCCCTTCGTGGATATGTATGTATATAATAACGTACATATACGTACCCATATAATATATCTAACAAGAGCGGCGGAAAAAATCCCAAATATCATTGTTAAATATCATAATAATTGTAGGCCATCAATTTCGAGTGGATTATTTCACTGCGGGATGACCGCGCAGGACTCGTTAACGACGGCCACTGATGGCAATTATAGATTAGCAAACCAACAGCTATAATATGCTTAAGCAGCACCTTTAATATAAGTATGGTGCACTATATTTAATGTGTTTTTATCGGGCCATATTGTTGTATGGGATCATACTGCTCAAATAAATTTATTTTTAAAAGAATCCATCATAAAGGAGCTTATAAGGAGCTTAAATGATACCCACCCGAATAGTGATAGCCAATAGCTGAACAGTGAACGTATATTATATGTAATATGACCTTTATAGTTTATATATACGACATCGATATGTATACAATATAATAATGTAATATATAGTATGTCAGTTGAACGTCCCATAAATGATTACTATTCGATGTGATTAACACATTTTAAAATGTATGTTATAGGCTTATAGCATAATATTAGCGATGGGTTGAAACAAAACAATGTGTTATGCCCTTATTACTTATTAGTTATTAAAGCAGTCCGTACATTCAACTGCTAAACGCTCTGAGATGTACGTATCGGCTGGTGTTGATAGCTCCCGGATGGGTGACCACCCGAAACTTTTAGAAACAAATCCTTGCCACACATACAAACGTATTTCAACTAAACGTTCCTCCCCCTACAAACAAAAAACAACTAATGGCCATAGTTTACGGGCTGAAGCTCAATAAAAAAAAAAAATTTAAATTCTACATATATATGTGTATATTTCTTAAGGTAAATCACAATATATTATAGTTAAAATAAAATTCACTACGTATAGGTAATACCAAGTTTACTTACAAATTTCTTGCGTGGCAAGGGAAGAGTCATTATATGTGTGAATCTTACAGTGATGTTGCCATGTTAACCTAACAGATTACTACCTATACATTTTAGTCGAATGCCACATTATAATTCTCACCATTTCCAACTCAACTTATAAGACACCACCTAGATGCCTCACTCGAACCAGACCCGGAGGACAACATCAAAACGTTAATTTTTTATAAAACAAATCGATATGTCTGACATAAAGAAAAAAGAAAAATTTAGTTATTTGTGTAAAAAAATCTGTATGAAACTAATGGCCCCATATAGTAACGAGTGTTGTAATTAAGATAAACAAAAATTATAATATATAATAGTAATAATATTATAAATAGTAAAACATGTCTACCACTATATATTTTCTCTTAAGCTGTATTCGATATTCATATTAAATGATTAGATATTAAAAGAATTCATCTGACACATCCTTTTTTTTTTAAAGATATTTTAGAATTTTTTTCTATTCAAACAATTACATCAAACTTAAATGAAAAAATAAAAATATAAACAACAATATTTAAATATTTAAACCAACAGTTAACAGCCAAAACCCGATGATTGTGATGAATAGTATTTTAATTTTTTTATTCTCGACCTACTGATTTAGCATAATATATAATAATATAATAGTTAACAATATGCACCTATTATGTTATGTTATGTAAGTACGTATATGATTAAACTGATCCTGTAAGATATAACAAAATAAGATATAAAAACTATATGTTAAATGAACCTAATAGTACTCAAAAAAATATCTATACTGACAACAATTTCTCCAAAAAATAATAATTTTATAAAGCACCTATCAAAACTTTCGTCACTTCTAATATTGATGGTGAAATCTTAATTATAGTCAACTGACGTTTTATTATATTTCTGATGTAAACCTAAAGGCTCACTATTTTATTTAAGGAATAAAAATATAAAAACAATAACTATTGCATTTATATTTTTTTTAAATTAAAGTAAGTTAAGAAAAATGTTTTAAGTATTAATCATGGGTAATAAATTTGTATTCTAAACTTAAAAGTTAAATAACGTAATTTAGCTTATACTAAATGAAAAAAAAATGTACCTAGGTACTTGAATAAAAATTGCAGTAGGTATCTATTAAGAAACCTTAAAAATTATTAAAAAATTATTGTATTAATATTAATATGTATTTTATTTTTATTTAGAATCGAATGAGAAATAAAATTAGAGAAAACCGTTTAAAACTGTATACCTAGGTACGCAATGACAATGCTTATTGTATTATTTCTTATCAAAATAGTATAATAATTTTTAATTATTGATATGAATGGGTAGTTTATATTGTAAATAATATAAATCCTTACCTTAGTATTATATGACTTGCGAAAAATGTATATAATACGTATTGAATACGAAACCGATCACAGACTTTTAGTAACTCGTAATGGATACGAAAACACACTGAACGCTGAATCGGTTGCACTGGACGTTTTAAAATGCTTTAGACCAACGAGCTGGACTTGAAATACTTCCGATTTCACTATATAGCGTTTCTTCCCATCCCTCTCTTATTTTTCTTTCTCTACGCGTCTCGCTCTCTCCCCCTATAGCTCTTTCTCTCTCTTATTCCGACTCTAAGAAACGGCTTTAGTTTTATTTTGTATTTGTTTTACGTATAGTACAGTTATTATACACCCCCCACGCATGAATATTATTATACAGCACAAACCACGTGAATTCCCGAGTCAATTGTTTCAGCATTAGAATGTAATAGATAAACGATAAACTTATAATAAGGTGAAGCAATTTTTATTCTTAAAAATAATAATAATAACAACAGTAATAATTTATAGCTGTAGTGGACATAAGATAGACGTATTTTAATTACTATATTTACTAACGTCTGATAAAAAGTAGGTTCTTATTTTTTTTTTTTTATGTGCATATTGCGTTATGCCGTTAGGTATGGTAATAATTTCCATACCCATTTAAATACTAGTAAAATTGTTTTAATGCATTTGCACCTTAATAGTTTTCATAGTAAATACCCAGTTATCTGAATTATTATAATATTTATTATTTTATATTTTAGTAAATTTGTGAAAAATAGATACTTCATAATGGTTCACTAATGTTAATAGGTAATTAATTATTTGTGTTGCTATATATGATATATCTACTAGTATACCTACTATAGTCATACAGATATTCTATAAGTGAATCACACATTCCCACCATAGATAAATATAACACATAAAAAGTGTTATTTTAGTATGAACTTGCTCATCTGCATAACTGATGTTATTTAAACTGATCATTATATTAATATCGCACATTCACACGAATAAGGTAATTAACCAAAACATTTATAAATATACTGATGTTACTAATGCTACCTACCAAAATGTAATTTATATCTAATATGGAATTTTTGCGATCTTTCGCTAGTAACTTTTCAAGTACCTTTATATGTACGATTTGCTGGTTGTAACCCATAAGCGTAAAATATGACCCGAACGACCAAACGTAAGCCAAAAGAGCAAAAATAAACATCCCATTGAAATTTAAAATAAAATAAAATTGTTCGTGTTTTGTCTATTTGATTGTAGTCTTATAGGTAAACTTCTACTTGT
Organism: Macrosiphum rosae; assembly: GCA_016617965.1. NCBI lineage: Eukaryota > Metazoa > Arthropoda > Insecta > Hemiptera > Aphididae > Macrosiphum > Macrosiphum rosae. Next base: position 5,527 of record WHPZ01579644.1, on the reverse strand, counting down.
TGTTTTTTAAGTAGGTACGTAAATAAAATTATACATTGGTGGGTGTGGATTGTAAAATTGGTATTTCAAGTAATCAAGTGACTGTATAGTATTCTGGACCATTGTCCATTGGTAGTCCTTGGTTCACTCGAAGGTGTGGTAAATATCTGCTGACATGTAATTTACAATACAATTCTAAAACTATAGTTATCAACAATTTCATTTGATGTAAATTTATACTGTTTATATTACTTTATACTGTATTTATTGTATATTTGTATTAAGTTATCTTAAATGATTATTAACCTTCATCGTATATTTTTAAGATAAAATACGATGCAATAAAACTAAATTCAAGTGAACTCGACTATGGTTGTTTTTGAAATAGAAAAATACAATATAATATGTCTATATCTATATTTGAAAACCAAATAAAATGAGCATACATTTTTAAACTGAAACTTGTTTATTGCAACAGGTGAAATATTGCTTTAATTCAATTAATAAGATAAAAAAATGCAAATCACAGGATTTTCCTAACCACATTCATTACAATGAAATCTAAAACAATTTTATTTTACATAGTTAAATTGTTAAAATAAATTAAACTATATTGTACAGTATATTAATCATTACCTACATATTATATACAAGTTGTAACAGAAAGATCTGACAAATAAAAATAAAAAAATGATAGGTACTACTAGTTAAATGTATGACAAAAATGATGAAAATTAGGTAATCTTAGTAAATATACCTGTCTGGAAATTACTAAAAAGAATATTTAAATGTTATTACGTTTCAAATTAAGTAAATTACTCCATATTGATATTTTAAAAAACTGTAAAAAATGAACTACTCAATACTTAAATACATATTTTTGCCATCAAACTTTGTCCAAAAATCAGGTTTACAAATTGGTTATTTGGAATTTTTTATTTTCAGAACTTCCCAAATTATTGAAAAATAAACGTAATACTGTACTAGTAGCGTAAGCGTCTGTAAATTATATAATATATATATTAAAATGTTTAAATAATAATTAGAACAAAAGTTATTTACCATGTATAACACAAATAATCTTTAAAGCAACAAAAATTATTATTCTTATGTAGGTTTGTACATAGGTAATAAGTAATAACTAATAAGTATCTACCCTTGTTTTCTATATATTTTAAACGTTACAGTCGTTAAGATTCTTCGTGTCTACTGTCGAAAAAAGATAAGATCTACACAAAGTTAACAGTACGATTTGCACATTACACCGAATTTATTGCGGTTTTACGTTGCACGAAACGTCAAAACATGTATAATGTCAATAAAATATATTTATTGGACCATTAACGAATATGGTTGTTTTTTCGATGTTTAGTTAATCGGTCAAGCGAATCGAGATTTGATAAGAATATAATTTTTGCTCATAATATAAAATATATACATAATTAGTGACCATATTATACCCGGAGGAAGTTAGTTGTATAGTTCACAGACAAAATTTCGGATTAAAATGTACGATAAGCAATGATTTGAAACATTTCTTATGTAAACTAATTATTATTATTACCACACTCAACATGTGCATTTTAACTTCCTTCTGATTTGCTTCTGATTGTCAAACGTTGAATAGAAAAACACTTAAATATCGGTCACGAAGCTTGCGAGGGGCAAGCGCACAAAATGAACACAAACATATAAATATATTATATAGGTACAATAATATTATGCGGCGTTGTCGTGTACTTTTGTGTGTATTATGTATTAAATTATGGAACGTTTATAGTAAACAAATAAAAAAAAAATATTAATCTTATATCATTATCTATTTGACGACCTGTCTATATAATTCTGTGAGTGTACATAATGATAGACGTATGTAGTATGTTATTGATTTTTGAAACTTGAAAGAATAAGCTGGTAGAAATTTGACTCTATATGATTTAAATTTATACAGGAAATTCACTAAACATAATATGTTCATCGACTTTTTTACTTCAATAAAGCAGTTATTCAAAATCTGATTTTTGGCATTATTAAATATACTTGAAAGATTATATTTTCAAATTCTTAAGATTTTTTAATACTTAAGGAGTAGACACTAATAAACTATTCACGAAATTATTCCAATACGTTTTAAATTAAAAATTAGTTTACTTTTAAATCGACTATATATTCAAAATATAAGTTATAAAACGTATTTAATTTGTATATTAGATATAAATATTTCATATAGATAGTGGTCTGATGAATGATGTAAACATATATACTATAATCTAAAATTGAGTTTATATACTTAAACTTTGTAGATTCTTTATACTTTTGAATGTTTTTTTAGGTTGTCCTTCTGTATGCATTCTTAGATATAAATTAATTTCATGATATCTATATTCAAAATATCAACATTTTTTTTATAAATATCTCGATTTTTATTAAGTACATATTTTGATATATCTCTGTTTTTAAACACATTATTGACGGTTTTTGGAACAAAATTCCCAAAAAAATTTGATTTTATATACTTTAATAACTTATCTGGATTTAAAAACCAATACAACTAGACTTGAATCATCCGGAAAACTTTTGTCATAAAAAAATATTAATAGTCAATATTACAAAAGATAAAACTAACAAAGCCATTAGACAAATAGGCAAAGAAATACGAAGCAAATTTAAACGGTTCTTGATAAAAATAGCGGATTTGAATTAGTATTTAGTATATGTCGAAATTCAAAAGTAAATTAATGGGGATCTTAAAATTATTGAAGAAATCAAAGAAGAAGTCTTTCAGAAAGATTTTGTGTTTTTTAATTGTACGCATATCAGTTGACGTGAAAAGGAGTTTTTCAGGTTCAGTGTACAGAAATTATTATTTTCATTATTTGAATTTATATAAACAAATGTTGTTTTACATAGACATTTATTTTTATTAGATATTTAGATTTAAGTACATTCTATAGGATCAAAGGTGCACTGTTGAAAGTTCAAAACCAACTATTGTTGTTCAATGAAACTTATATAGGTAATTAAAATTTACTTATATCACATTTAATTTAATACTATTTATTTTAAGTCAAAATATACAATCTATATCAGATGACATAATAAGTATATATGATAAGATTACACGAGTGATGAGTATACAAAAAATAAAAGTGAGTCAAGGAGCCACCCAATGATGACACTTTAATAATGATTTTTAAGTTGTGAGATAATTAATATATTTATTTTTTTTTTTTATTTTTTTTTTTTGTATTGAAATTTGCAACAGGTCTCTGCACCATTTACGTTTTAAACGTCTAAGAGGGCTGCCGGGGATTGAGAGGGAGGAAAGGTTTTTAATTAAATGATTTGAGTGGGAGGAAAGATGGTTGTGGAATCTTTTGTAAAAATGTTTTGCTTCCTCATGGATAGTTTTTATTTTTAGGTCCGTGTGGAGAGTAAGGTTAGAAATGTATGGGGGAGCATTTATTAATTTTCTTAGGCCAATATTTTGGAATGATTGAATTTTATTTAAATTTGTCTTTTTTGCACTCCCCCATAGCTGTATCCCGTACGTCCAGATTGGTTTCAGTAGTGTCTTGTAGATGAGGAGTTTGATATTAGGGGAGGTGTATTTATTAGAGATTAAAGATTTGAGGATACGAACATATTTTAGCATATACATATTTTTTTATTTTTAGTGCGCAAACATCCTAATCCTACTTATAATGCTTAATATAATTTAATTTAATTAATGTATTTACTCGTATATGCATACGACCAAGTAGAAATGCAAGTTTATCTACACAATCTCACTAACAGAATTTTTCCTTAACCATCTAAATGTATCCATCCATCCATAATTCATCTAAATAGCTGTATACATACCATGTATAGTTAGTTTATGATAATACTTAGGATTAATGTAAAAAGTATGTTGTGTTGTTAAAAGTTAAAACAATTATTTATTCATATTTCATTGCAGTACTAAGGTAAAATTACATGCATAAGAGAACACATATATATATAATACTACTACTCTATACGTACATAATAGTAATTAATAAGTATACCAAGAAAGTAATTTAAGCGATGAGATACGATTTTAAGAAATATAATATAAAAGCAAAATTTAAAAAAAAACACGTTCCATAACAACTTGGGCAATGAGCATACTTAATGCACTTAACGAATTTGGTATAAATAAGGTAATTACCTACAACTAATTATGTATGTCTACGATAACTCAACAAATAACATTGTTTCCAGTAATTTTACTCACATTTTTTTTCACACACATGCATCATCAGTGAAAGTCATCGGAAGTAAAAATAATATTTTTAATTTTAATTTTAATCTTATATTAATATACGTTGTGAATTATAATATATTTTTATATTATGTGCGCAGTAAAAGTATTGTTTATAAGAGGTTTTATGATTTTTTTTTCTATCAACAAATTAGGTAGGGTACTAAAAATCACACTTTTTCAGATTTCATTATTGCAGTAATCGTAAATTAACCGACTCGTTCGGACGTTCAGTCAATAGTTTAATAATCATTAACCGGTTATTGGATAGAAATAGACGATTTTCATCATTTAGACCAGTTTGCGCGTAACTGCTCATTCGCGAAATTTAATTATCTCAAAATGCGGTGCAAACGTTTAAAACGGATACAAAACACACCGTATAGGTATAATAATATATAGGTAGGTACGATGCGTATATTCAAACAATATTATTTAGACACATGGCCAAAGGGAATCTCGAAGAAACTTTCTTCTGCATTCGTATAATCGTATCTACCTATACTATATGATAATAAAATATATATTTCTATTTATTTGTATATTATATACCTATACAAGTAATATTATAATACGCACAACGCACGTGTAGATAACACGAGTATTATATGTTTTACAGGCACTATACGTACTACAGTATAGACACTAGACGGTAGTCCACTATTCATTTATCCTGTATTTTGCGTATTTAATTAATTCGCATATAGACGTGCCTTACATACATAGGTAATTAACTACAATGCTGTAATAATAAGAGTACCTATGTGTTTATTATTCTATTGCTATTTGTCATTATAATAATAATAATAACGTCGACCGTTTCAGTTTAGACTTTAATGGCATACCTAATAATAATATGGTAATGATAATGATAATGTTAAAGAAAATGATAATAATAAACATAATATATACAAACATGCATTAAACGTGCATTAATTTCGAAAATTGAAGAAGACTTTTTCTCGACGTCGGACTCCCTTATATGCCGATTTAAATAAACGATAACGATTATCGCGAACTTAATCGTGTCTAGCGTTTCTCTAAATCATTCACCGGACATGTGCGAGGATTTGAGTTGTACCTATACGGCTATACCTAAACTAATCTCTCGACATACGCAGAGGCCGTTATTTGGTGCATGGTTGAAATATACAGGTCATTGCATATCGACTCGGGTTGTTATCATAAGAAACAAAATGGCCGCGTAAAGGAATATCACAATTAATATCAATTTTTCATATCATCAAAAATACTCCGAAAAAA